>KN882222.1:15428-29523 GCA_000934455.1 Apostichopus parvimensis
TGGAGGATACTCAACGATGGTGTGTTGAAGTCATAGCAGTCTACAACAAGCCTGACTGCGCTGTTCTGCAGACGTTGCAGTCTCTGAATCAGATACCCTGGAATACCATGGAGCAAACTATTGCAATAATCCAAGTGGCTATGAATAAATGAATGAACCAAGGTGCTCATAGTTTCAGAAGACATATGTTTCCTAATCTTCTTTAGATTAAAAATATAACAGAAACCAGTCTTGCAAACTTTACTGATATGTTTATCCATTTTCATGTGTTTGTCGAAAATAACCCCGAGGTTGCGGACTTGATCACAAGAAGCAATGGAAGCACCACCAACTTTGATAGACTTATTAACGAGTATTGTGAGTTGGACTGGAGTGCCGAGAATAATGAACTCAGTTTTACTATCGTTCTGCTTCAATTTATCAATCAATCCCTAATATCAGAGATACAATTTTGCATAAGATTGAAAGCATCGATTTCTGTGGTGTAATGCTGCGGTTTAAAGCTGTGAATCAACTGAGTATCATCAACATAAGCATGTTAAAATCACAATTGAATAATTGCATGAAAAATCAGAAAATACAGTCTTGCTCGTCCAGTTATTCGGTAAATAGCCGTTGGGTGGGCATGTTGTCAAACCAGTTATTATTCCTACATACGATGATGCCTGACAAAGAGGTACACATTATAGCATGTTACCTTCATGTAGCCACGTACCACATTTTAATAGCAGATGTATAGGTTATCCATGGTTCTGCCCAGGGTGGATTGAGTGCCGGCAGGACTATCTAAGCGGAGCGCCACCATCGGTTGGCGCGGAGCGTACAAGAAAATTTTGCGTTTTGGAAACCCCCCAGATGGCCGGAAACGGCCCTTCCCGAGTATTCTGAGCCACATGTAGACAGCTTTGAAATGAGATCTCATGTCTGGAGTTTTTCATAATTAATGAAAAAAGTTAGGACAAATATCTGGAGCACCAGAGTACAGACCAGCCGGTGGTGCCTATTAAATAAATCATTCAGGCTGAGATGATAATTTCAGATGGACAGTGAGTGAGAGTCCACTCCCAAATAAAGACGAATCATAATGAATTATGTATTCTCTCTCATTTATTCAACATCGGGCCTATGAAATCGGTCCATTGAAAGGATATCACATAATTACAGCAGTGACTGCCGACTCTGACCACTCAGCAGACGCAGTGTGTGAGTCTTCGATTCTTCTTCCTAGCCCAACTGTGAGCTCATCCCCTGTCTAACACCTGTTTGTTAACATTTTTTGGCACGAAGTTGCCAGGGAACTTTTCATGGAGTAAACTTTTTTCGTTCCACTCTAGAATTAATTAGGTCAGTCAGTAAAGGATCGGTAAAGTTATGCGAAATGAAGTAAAACACACCTCAAGTCAACTGACTCCTCCGCATGCACACCCCATGAAACACGAGGCATAGTCCATATAAGTATACCATACACGCATAGCACGATACCAAGGCCCCTTGCTATGGCCATCTTTATGAAAGTTACCCTTGTAATCACATGTTTTAGGCCACTTGGCATGATTAACTCAATGCTAAATATTGTTTCCATGTTCTTGTAGAAAACGTAAACTCCGCAAAATACAATTAGTTGTGATTTTGTAGTTACGTGAGATCCGTTATAACCGCCGAGGTGGTTAGGCTATTTGCTATACACTTAACTATGGTAGGATATTATTTTTTTGGTATTTTTGAAAATGCTAGAAAATACTTTCTTTTCCTCTGCTTAACACGAGATGTGGTCTTACGGTATATTCATAAATGGATGCACTAGAGCCTTTTTTACATGACATTAGTTGCATTTAGTACGATATGCAAGTTTGGCGTGAATTTTTCGAAAGTGCTTTGCTCGATCTTTCGTAAAATTTGAAAGGTGTAGCCTACCACCTTTCCGTACACAATTGGTACACAATTGATTTTCAGTTTTTCTTTCTCTATACGGTCAAGTGAATAAGTTGTACATTGAGTATAAACTCATCGCGAATGCAAAAAACGATGCGGGGATTTCCAGCAGACAAATGTTTTCTTTGCGGGATTACTGAGTCAGTTGAAGGGAATCCCGCACCTTAGGGGGAAAACTGAACTGAAGTCAAATTCATACGAAAGAAAACGTTTACTAACCAATATACAATACAAATATAAAAGAACGTGGAATGGCAATATTGTTCAAAACATTTCCCGCGAGGCTGATTTATTACAGCAACCTTCCCGCGCTGGGCCGTGGGTGTCCGTGTGACACGTATACCCTGAAGCTTGCGAAATAGCCATTGTAAGTGGGTTGGGGACACATCATTACTCGTTGGTATTGTGACTAAAATTGCGAGCTCGCTCTCTGAACATTTTCCTTTTGTTTCTGAAACTTTTCTTGTGAAATTTTACTTTTTGTTTTTTTTATAGATGTACTTATTTGTCCTTTGTGTTTTTTTTTTAGTTTTTCGTCCCGTTTGTTTTTCTATTTTTTTTCTTGTCCGATTTTTTTTCCGCCAGCCAGGCTGGATTTCCCGCGAGCATCGCGGATTTCCCGCGAACCTGGTTCGGACGGTTCGCAAGGTTTTCCAGCCCTAAATAATTATTTATAATATTAATTTAAATCAGACACTCGTGCCTAATGCAATATGATGTAAATTCACCCGCTACGAAGGTTAACGGCCGTATGTGTACTAGCTAGCTGGATAGTGCCTGTGTCTCGCGCGATAAAAATAGATATAAATGAAACTATCAAAAGTACGATTCGGGAGTTGGAAACGGAAAACAGTCATTGGTCTGGAATGAGGAACTCTGGTAATTTTTACTAAGTATGACACTGTGATGTGTTGGATATTTTGAACAGTTGTGAACTGGATTTCCCCTAGTCTCAAACAGATTGTTTCTGTACGTTCGACCCTGCGGCTATGGAGCTGTCTTTTGGAGTTCCTATCGAAAATAAGTGCCGGTCGGAAAAGTCACTCAGGCAGATTGTGGCGGTCGGTAATTCAGCGTGCTGGGTCGGGCCCGACCGGCGCCGACCGGCAGCGGCAGAACCCTGAGTAATCTACTTCTTGAAATCGGTTCGCAGGACTATAGGAGAATGAGACCCCTTCTCAACCCCATTTTTAAAATAGGATTTCAAGGGGGGGGGGGAGGTGGGGAGCAGATCCCAACTGACTTAGGTAGGGCCTACACTATATGGAAAGGCCAGAGTGGAAAGAATAATTTAAAACGGAGGCGGGGTTGTCGTTGGCTTGTTGAAGGCAAATCTCAGTAGCCCCGTCCCCTGAATTCTTTTTGAAAATTGCTGTTAACTGGTGCACTCCGAGGCATAATTAGACTACCAATTAGGTCTAAAACTGGCTCCATACACCATGCAGTTTTGCCTATGAACAATGTTTTTGTAAAGTCGTAAAGGGGGGGGGGGTGGCGGGGAGGGTTGTACACCCGTAGCAGTGGCCTTTTTCTCAGCTGAATGTTACATCGCCCCCTCCCTGTCTATCCAAGTGTATAATTTGGAAATTTTCTGATTAATGTTGAAATACCAAAATACTTTCATCTCGTCATTTCAAAAGTTTTTAGAAATGATAAAATATTGATTTTTTCCAAGCTTGTAGTAAAACAATATCCTAAAAAATGCTTAAGATGTCTAATTATCTTGCTGTCTTGATGACACTTGTAGTGACGCAATACTATCACGATAGATTTCGCTAGTCGATAGTACGCGTTTTTCTTTAGAACCCCCCTACACTAGCCTCTTGTTGCTTTACTGGAAAGACACGACCATCATATTTGTTTTCATTATTTGTATATTGCGTTTTCATTATATATTTTGTGTTGGCCCCTTTTTTATATAATACATAATTATTATATAATAAAAATATGTTGTGAATTGTCAAGAGGCAGTCTAAATTGTCATTTGGTAAGTTGCAGTGTAATAACTTATAAGTATTAGTTATCTTTTCCATAAACCTATACGACCCATAACACGTAATGACTTTCAAGCTGCTGTACAGGATTCTATTAATGCATAATTACCAGAAAATTGTCGAGGTGCAAATGATGAATTTACATTTTGCAGCATATCGTTGAAGTCCTCATTTTTAGATCTAACGAATTTGCCATTTTGTGGAAGATTGATCATTTATCTGAAAAAGAGGGGAATTTCCCTCGTGGCCAATGGAAACGACTTGAACAAGTCTCATTTGCAAAATCTAAACAACCAACGACACAGTGTAAAGCAGCGTTTCAAGAACGGTTGTACGGTATGGTTGTACTTCTCTGTTTGTTTGGTGTGATTCCCCGAAGCAAAAGTACTGGCTTACTAAATGTGAAGATATTGCAATACATTCAAGATGGTGAACATACTGAAAGAAACAGACCTAGAATATTGCAATTGTCAAAGAAGAAATCCCACGTATGTCTTGTGTTCCTTTCAAGTAATGTTAGGCTATGTACATACAACTTTTGTACCAGCTTGGACAGGGACATTATAACGTTGAAGTTATGGCTTAGGTCTTCTCTAGTCATATAAGAAAAGTGCAGCCTAACTTAGGCCTAGTATCCAATGGTTTTAGTTACAATATTCAATACTAGCTCAATGCCAGTATAAAGGGTGACCTAGGCTCAGCACAATGTAAGAATTGCTGAAATATGGTGATGCTAGCCTGTTACAGTGTTAGTTGCTTACAAGTTGAAACCTTGGAGGATTTCTTCCCTCAGAATACTTTGATCATATTGAAGTAGTGTTCTACACTTGCGAGATCACCCAACTGTCCGAAAGGTTTAAGTCAAGTTTAGTAATAAAAACCTACTCTTCAAGTACTCTGGAGTTGTGTTCTCTCCTGGGATATTGTGGATTTAAGTGCTAACCTGCCAGTGAGTAAATGTCAAATGAAATGCAAGGATTTCCAGAGATTGAGATATACAAGCATTATTGTAGTTTGTGTAACCCAAAATACTCAGTAGGGGCTAAAGCGCCCCTCTCAAAACACTGCAGTGCTTTACAACACCCTTACTGGTCCAAGACAACACATTATTGGAACATATCCATAATTTCCAGGGTTTGTGCTGATAATGCTCATTTCCTATTGACGTATCTTCAGCTTAAATATCACTTTTACATACTTTTACATAATTTACTTACTAAAAGTGTAGGGGTATTTTACAGCTAACATGTGTAGTTGATTGCCCACAAAGACTGCTGTAGTGTCACGTTGCTATCTGAATGCAAAATTACCTAAGAACTTTCATAAAAGCTTCAGAAACCAAACACTGTAACACTGTATAATCACTTAATTAAAAAGATCAATGATTGGATCAAAGTGGAACTGCTACCATGGGTTTTTCTTTGTTGTGAGTATCCTTTTGTTTCTGAAGTCGTCTGAAATTTCTGAACAACTAATTTAATTTCATGTTAGTATTTCACTTTTGATTTAGAAGTCACTGAGGCTCTAACGGCTCCATGATGTAATAATTCAACCGTAAGAAGAAACCCTCTAGTGAATTTGAAGACGCAGACCGTACTGGATAGAGGAAAGCAGGACCTATGAACCTATCAAGCTTCTTTTGGTAACCTACACTTCTCGATGCACAGAGTTCCATAGGAATGGTAAGAATGAAGTAAATCTGGTTTGTGGTGACTTGATTTACCAAACTGCTGGCTAGCAAGCATGGTTCAGGAAGTTAAATTACCCTGTCACTCTTTATCAATATTATGTCATGATAACATTTCTTCCTTGCATATTTGAGAGCTAAATACTGTTTAAAATAAACACATTTAGAGGGCATTCAAAGATATACAAGCACTGGCATCCATTAGGGTGGTGAGCACTTGGCAACCCCCCCCCCCCCCAATGGGCTAGACTAGGGCTTCAAAATCACTATCAGAGAACATTAAATATCAGAAAAGTGAAAATGCCTGAGCTGAAGTCCCCAGGGACTCCCACCAGGGTTTAGATTTATACTTTTTTTTCTCTCTAACATGTAAATACATGCTTTAAACTTAGTAGAAGAGGACAAGAAGTCTCAGAGATGTTACAGAGCTCTTCTGAAGCACCCGGCTAGGGCTCAGATATATATTCCACAGAGTAAAATCAGATTAAGTATTTCTATTCCTGACATGTCCTCATGTGCTTTAAATTGCTAGCAGTTTCCAATGAGAAAATACTGAAGATTGGAGAGCTTTGAAGTACCTTTGTAAGTCCAGCCACTATAAACAGAGAACACGATTGGAAATACTTCCTACTAATCTGAGTATATATACAGCTGTGAATACAGAATTGTCACTTGCTGAGCCAGTCACTACAGTTGGTTTTAAAGAATATAATTGGTCTCAAATTTGATCTAACTTCAACGACTTGAGTACGGTGGCTTACGAGGGACATAGGGGGAAAAATATGTGTCCCCAAATTTCACAATGTTGACTTTTTAATCTCATACCTATTTTAACTCAAAATGTTGAGGTTAAAGTGTCTTCATCTGCCAAATTTGTGGAAAGAACTGACCATATTGGATAGCTATTGACCAGCTGAACAGGGTACTCTATAAACCTTTGGTGATCTAAAATCTGGAAAGAGACCCTTAGAGAGTGGTGTAACTAGGTCAATGAAGGCAATGCAGTCTCCAGGGTCTTGGTGCCATTAAATGAAAAAAAGTAATATTTAAACACTCATCCACCAAAGCTAGATACAATTATCTCCTGATGAGTGGAAATTCATAAGACATTCTGTCCTCAATAGGAAAGAAGGTGCAAAATCTCACAAATTT
Source organism: Apostichopus parvimensis (assembly GCA_000934455.1). Taxonomy (NCBI): domain Eukaryota; kingdom Metazoa; phylum Echinodermata; class Holothuroidea; order Aspidochirotida; family Stichopodidae; genus Apostichopus; species Apostichopus parvimensis. Next base: position 22,194 of record KN882222.1, read on the forward strand.
CTCAGTCAAGCCCAAACCATGCATGGTTGGGTTTGTGTGAGGTTGGACTCTCCTTTTCGGGAGCTTATTTACATCACTGCACCCTTACCTTTATATGCCACTTCCGCTACACAACGGACAATCCGGTTCAAGTTTGATGGTTCACTGGTTAATTGTTTTTACACTTACCTGGTTATTGGAATCTGAAGTGTACTTTCCTTCCTCTAGATTTTTTCTCTGTGAATGTCCATGTATACAGGTTAGTTAGCCAGAGACATACACAAATCTATTTCTGACTGACATTCTCAATATAGGGTAACTTGAATTATCCTGAAGCGAGCTATTAGGGGATCACCTATTCCACCTGTAGTTACCAATGTTTGATGGAAGCTTTCACACTGTGCTGACAAGGAAAATAAATGTTTCATCAGCTGATATTTCCTCCATGTGATGGTAATCACATTAATGGTTAGTGTAGAACAGTGATAGTAATGTTTTAATAACCTCTGGTAGATTTTATGGATATCATTGCAGATCAAGGAGTACTCTTGTTTCTCCATTCACTCTCACTAAAAGAATTTTATATAAAGTTTTAACTCATCCACTCAAAATACAACTGACAGAATTAATCCCTAGTAAAGACATTAAAATGATCGGATTCTTGCTGGATTAATCCAGTACTTGGTATGTTTGTAATGAGCTGCCTAAACACCCTCTGGTACATTTTACCATTTGTCAAACTGAAATAAAAATTGCCTCCCGAGACTCAAATTTGAATAAAGTCTTCTAGAACTCCTGACACTCCCAGAATGGTAAGACTGGAAGACAACTTGTTGGTTTGTATGAAAGTAGTTTGGGTTACCCAAAATATGTCTTCTGTTTAAGTATTTATTTTCTTCAGATTAAAACTAAAAACTCGAAAAACCATTTTAGATATATAATGATGTAGAAACATTAAAGAAGTCAACTCAGTCTGTATTGCTGAGCTTTGTGTTAGAGGTATTCGTAATGAACACTCCATCAAAACAAAAAAACTTGATTAATTTAGGTAGGTCACACATAGGTCACGCAACTATGAATATAATCTGAACTTTAATGTACTTTGTTTGTTATGATGTTTATTTACTGTAGTACGGTAGAGTAGAGTTGACTGTTTTAAGCATAAATTGCTTAAATGTTAGAAAAATATGATTGTAAAAGTAATTGGACAGTACAATGCAAATCACCTCAACCTTTGATATTCATCTCAAAGACATATCATATCAGCTGAAGATGATGGCTCGGTTTGCTTCTCCCTTAATTCTATGATATTTTTCTCCAAACTCCCGATAAACTGTCGCACACCAGTTCTAAGATCCACAAGCACATCCTGTGAGCATTATTCAAGTAAGGTGTACACAAAACCAGTGACATTGAGAGCCAGGCACAGTTCCATGCAAAATTGTGTCACCAGATCCACTTTAAGTCTTTATTTATTTAAAGTTTAAGTACTGTATATCATTCTTTATCACATATTTCACTGGGCACTTGTAGCCACTTGTGACAACTGTAGCCACCACCCAACCCCCACCCTCTCACACCAGGACTGCACAGAACAAAATGTTATGAAATAACAGTATATATCAAATCAAAAAAATATCTCAATTGAATATAAACCAGACTGTGGATTGCTAGTGGTATTGCTTAAAGTTTGTATTGAAGATTCAATGCTTGTCTCAATTTCAAATTTATATTTCTTTATATTTCAATTAGTTTGGTATTAGGTGAGCTGTACATACACTGTGGGAAGCATTGTGAGACCTTGAACTCATCTTGTACAGTCTATAGATTTGTATTTGAGTTGTATTAGTTTCTTTACATTGTTATTATAATTAAAACTGAGTAATTTATTTTGAAACTACAGTAGCATACCATATGTTTATAGTAGCTGTGTTATTTGTTTGACAATGTTACATATAATGCTGCTACTTGCAGACTGGGTGATTACAATTTACATTAATAATAACATTATTACTGATGACCAAATGCATTTTGTTTTTTTCTCATCATCAGGTAAACTAGAATTATTCAGTCCTGAGATCAGCCTTTGTAGGAATTTACCATATCCGGATTACAGCTCTTGGAAGAAATGTGTACAGTTTTCATGAGCAGGGTAATGATTGTATGGTCCACCACCTGATTCTTACCCCACCCACCCATCCCCCTCTTCCATGAGAATACAAGTGTTTAATTGGATATTTTTACTCCATGACTTATTAGATGATCCCTTAAGGGAAATTTCCCCAACCGAAAGTCTATCATCCAGCACCCCCTTCCCACCAACCCCCATCAATTCCAATCACTGCAAAACAAGACATAACATATGAACAACCTAGTTAGAATACTGCTAAAGGTTGTGTCTTAAACTCAGGGATTCTGTGAGACCTCTTTTGTTCAGTGTTTCTCTAACTGTAGCAAATTGTACCATAATTATAGGTTTCAAGAGGATGAAATTCTGATGCCAAGAACATCTCTAATCTTTCAAATCTGACCAATTTTAATGGTCATTAGACATCTATTGTTTCATTATTAAACAGTTCATTCCCATTTGAGCATCTAATGCTAATGAAGGCTTTCTGTTGTCACTGTCCCCAGGTTGAATGGATATTATGTAATTTATGACAAGGTCCATCTATCCCATAATATTAAATAGTTGAAATGGATAATGATAGGTATTAAGTATTGTATTATGGCAAGCAACAGTTTATGATTCTATCACAGAAGATCATACAACACAATATGACGAGATCTTGTAGGATTTAGCATGTTACGTCATCTGAAATCCTTAATGCATTTTGTATTCTTTTTATGTTCTTAAAGCTATTGTGTAATTCAGTAATTATGTTATAAGTGTGTGTTAGGGAGGGGGGGGGGGGTTGTCAGGTTGCTGTCTATTGACAAAGGTGGAAATGAGGTTACTGGGACGGTTGTGGAAGCAAATACAACAACATTTATGTATAACAACAGCCTCAGCTTGACACTGGTATACTAATTGTTTGACAAAATCAATCCAGACCAGAAATTAGGCCTGACTTTGCTTGACTTCAAAGTAACAAAACTAGAGATTTGGTGTTAAAACAGAAAACCAATCATGTTAAAAGTACCAACCTAGAAAGTGTGCTGACCAATTTGCCTAATCCAAAAGATTACAAACATGTTACCAAATTTAACCTCTTGTTTTGTGTATGGGTACATTTTCAAAAGCTGTTTAACTTGAAAATACTAAAAGTGCCTTTCAATGAAATGAAATGAATTTGCAGTCTATTGATTTTTTTTTCAGTGACACAATGTCATTTTAGCATTAGCTTGTATATCTGTGAGCAATAGAAAAACTGTGGAGTAAATATTAAAAAGGCATACTCAATAACAATGGATTTTATTGTTTACATTAAAACATATCTACTTCTGATATTCTCAATATGGAATTAGTGACAACTGATTCTTATTGCTTTTGTCCTTACCTCCTCATTAGGTAAATGTGGATTGATCAGTCTTGAGAAGATCTTTGGGGGTCACATGATGCGGATCTTGCACAGAATGGTTTACAATATGCTGATGGTAATGGTAAGTGTATAATTAGTGTATAGCAAGACTGGTAAGCTGGGTTGTAGTTATAATTATATTTGAGTCTGGGTAGAAAGTGACTTTGTTACTGCCTAAACCTGGGGGAACAGTAATTGTTTTGAATCTTGCTTGATCAGCAAATTCCCTAAGGGCCAGAGGGGAAGAAAAAGGGCCTCAATATAACATACATACACCATATATTAAGCACTGCATGCCATACATTGTATTGTTTACCAATGTGTAAAAGTACACAAAGAGGTGTATATGTTAATAAGCTGGGTCCACTTTATAAATAGGCAGCAAATAGGCAGTAAAATGTATGACAGGCTTTTAAACAATCAATTTAGTTCATATGTTCATGTCCCCTTACTATTAAATAGAGTCACTTCAATCAAAACAAGACCCATACCCACACTAAGTAAGAACACTTCTAAAGTCTGGTGTATATTATGAGGAGGACTATCCTTATTGTTATATCTCAGTTACAAACTAAGGAATGAATTGTCACAAGTAGTTAAACTTGACCAAACCTATAGAGACTGTACATAGTAAGGCTTCCATTGGTCCAGTAGTTACATTAGATATACCTTCTAACTTGAGTTATCATCAACTTCAATATCCCAAGACTAAAGTATGCTATTTGAACAGGGTTAGTTTTCTTGAAGGTCGCCTGTAAGCTCCTCCCAGTAGGAGGAGTACCTACGTGAGATTATTTCCTTTTGATATAAACCCAAGATTTGCCAAGGCTAAGACATAAAAAAAATAATATGTGACATACTTATCCATCATTCTGTTTTAACGGAGACTTGTATTAAGTGAGTTTGTTACTATATATAATGTAAGAGTGAACAACACCCTGCACAAATGCCTCAGCAAGTGAATCAGTAATGTTGTTGCTATGATCACACTATCTGAAGCCTATGTGCTTCCACTTGCTATATGTCACAATTAAGTCTTTGTTTAATCAAATGTAGAGTGACTAACAGGAACCATTTCTCCTTTTCCATCCTAACCTTTCCTACCCTTCCCATCTCAGTGCATCCAAACCCAAGAAAATTGATGTCAAATTTAAATCTGAAGATAATCTAGTCTTTATGCCATTTGCCAATGAACTATATATTAAGGGATTACAAGTGGAAGTCTTTGGTTGGTTTACTGTAATGTGTGCATATGTTGTTGTCAGTCAGTAATACAATACATGCATGTAGTTTCTGGATCCTATGCATGTCCTCAGAGTAAAAACCAAAGTAATTCAGAATTCCATTCTTAGCCATTATTCAATAGTGTTGAAGGATTCTCGTAATGTGTAGTCTGAGATGTACATTATTTGCACTTCAGTTATAGTACTGGCCATTTAAGAGATAGTTTCAGCAAACTCAAGCACATACAGTATGCTTTCTACATTGATTTCCGGTTACAATACTATTTGGTAGAAAAATTCCAGCAATTGTCAAAAATTGTTTTATATAGGGGGGGGGGGGAGCTTCAAAACTCTCGGGAGATAACATAGAGCTGATCAGTTAGCACTACAAGTGTTGTAAATAACTAAATGCTTTGATTAACTCATATGCAAAAACATATACCTACTGTAAAGAGCAGCTTTAAAAAAAGGCAAAGGGGCTTTGAATAATGATATAAGTCCTGTGCTGTTAGCTATGTCAGTCCAACAAACCCAAAAATAAAAACAGAGATAGAACAAAATATATATGCTGCCCTGAGAATACAGCTATATAAATATTCATATATAGTTATTAATAGGACACAAGGAAAGACATTGATGTCGGTTACAAAAATTATCACAGACCTGATGAATATTCACCTTGATATATTTAGTGAATGGAAAGTTGAGTTATTTCGTATTTTCTCTCTAACCTCCAGGTGATACGGTTATCAACATTTCTTCGGTACATTTCCTCCAAGAAATTGCAAGAAAAAGTCAAGTGGGAACACATCACTGATGACATAACTTCCTTTGTGGATGAGAGTCTGGTGAGTCTTCACATAATAATTTCTCAACAGTCAGTTTGTGAAATGGTAATGGTTTGTGTTGGATACCTTCTGATCAAATCTACAGGCCATATGTAAGTGAAGACAGCTTGCCTAATTAGTTTCATAAATAACACCAAATGCACATTTTAAGTTTCCACTTGTTTAATTGTGTAGAGGTAATAACATTTAATAAAATTAATTACTATATGGTAGTATTGATGGAAGATTTCTCTAAAATGGTGACAGTTACTAAAAGATTCCTAAATTATCAGTTCATCAGAAGACTTTTTTAGAAAATAAAGATTGCCCACATGCCTGGCAAGCTAAGTTTTTGTAGTATGTACATTGGTCTGATCATGGATGTGTTTGAAATTGAGAAACTATCAAGTATCAAGTCTTTGAAGTTATATGTGCATTGCCACCTGTAATCTTGGTCATGTTTTGACCCATTAATACAATAAAATCAGATAAGAGCGAATGAATTAGGGATTCTCCAGGCATCTGCTAACAGTAATTGCTATCTTTAGATCTTATATCACCATATAACTAGTATTGCCAGTAGTCATAACTTTTAAATAACTTTTGAATATGCATGAAGCCATGAGGTGCCATGTTCACTGCTATCCTAGATAGACCTAAGTAACATTTTACTCTTTAACTGTTTTCATTGCTCACAGGAAATTGTTCTAAACTGCACACTTTTAATGTTGTATACATTGGCAAGATTTAAGGTTGTATTACACAAATGTAGTAATAATGATGATTGACCCATCCCTAGCATGGATGTAGGCTAAATTCCCTACCCCCCTCCCCCTCCACCCATCCCTCCAAAAATCAAATCGAGACAAGAGGGTACAACAGGGTTGCAACCATCTATTATTCGTGGGGACTTAAGTCAAGATAAAAAGGAAGGGGTGATCCCTCACTATGAGAAACTACTTGTACAATAAATAAAAGTACAGTAAATGAAGATATAACATGTATATGCAGTACAACATACACAGTTGATAAATCTTCAAGAATGTTTCAAGAGTGACAAAACATAGCACATATTTGAATCTATGTACCCTTCATTTTTACAAATATCTTAAAGAGTGTGACACACGCCTCCTCTTCACCCCTCCTCATCTGGACAACATAACATTTTACCCCCTCCCACTGCAAATAGGTGGTCAAGCTCTTGGGGTAGAGCCCATTTTGTAAGCTCCAAACACAAATTTTATTGATCCCATCACGAAATACTCTATCAGTGGAAACAAATGTACCTTGATTGTATCCATTAAATTATTCATTGAATAAATATATTACACTAAGCCTTTCTTTTGTTTACAACTTTCAGAACCCAATTGTTAAGATCACATAGCACAGTACATAGTATCGAATCTGCTAGAAAAGGTTAGATAATAGTCATAGCAATAGACTTTCTATCTTTGTAGAGCTGGTGATGTTTCTTTGTTTATGTTTTTTTTTTTTGTAAATTCAGACGTATGTCTACTCAAGTCTTCAGTCTAGCACTGATGTAATATACTGTATAATGCTGACATTCCAGAAGAGAGGACTTTTCTTGTTTGTGTGAGATGTACATTTTTAGCATCTCTAAGTTAATAGTCATTGATGGGTTTATATCTTTTAGTGGTATTGTTTCTGTTACACCCTTCCCCGTTTGACCATCATTGTTTCATAATGATTTTTCTTCCTTTATGATTTTTAAATGTAACAGTATTCCATATTTTGTTGTCAGAATATGCTACGATAGTTC
>KN882222.1:68142-83678 GCA_000934455.1 Apostichopus parvimensis
TTCTCACTAACCAACTTTGAGATGCCAAATTTGATCTCTCCTCACAAAATTCATTTTGTTACGTTTTGGTTTCAATTGAGGAATACATTTGTTACCGGTTACGAAGTAGGGATACGAGTTTTCTTATTTTATATGTGTTTGTTACATAAAATCTCATAAAAAAAACATTTGATTATAACAGTGAGTCTCATTCAGCTGTGATATTCCTTACTAACCTCACGAGACTGTGCATTTCTTTCTAGACCTCCGCTTCTGTGCTGCATCCTGAACAAAATAGAAAGAAAAGAATCATATCTAATTAATACGTAATGGTTATCAATTATAGGGTAAATACTTTACGACTGCCTTAACAGAAGAGAACAACTAGCTATTACTAGTAACAAAATTCCGCCAGAGAATCAGGTAGCAATTCATATCTCGCCAGACGCCCTCTAATTACAGTAGCAGCGGTAGTAACGAGAATGACTTTCCTAATACGACAAATAATTTAGTGCTATTAAATATTTAGAATAATGCATCATATTGATGTGAATTATTGATCCCATCTTGATCTCTGTTGTTACTAGCTATAGTGAGCAAATTAAATTCACTACAGATAGAAGGATTTAAGACGTCTCAACTATATCAGAGACAAATAAAAGTGGGCAGTCTGGGACAGTTTAACATATTATAAACATTCCGTAATAAAAACAACTGGTTAAAACCAACTCAATATTTTAGGACGGAGTTCAAGTTCTTATTCACTCCTTTAATAATCTATTTAACTATATTTGATTACTCTTTGATCTCTGGTGATCACATTACTCACATCTAGTGTAGGCCTGTTTTCTGCTGGTTGGTTCAGGTTGTAATGACTAGTGGTTACATTGGAGGTCGATTGTCTGTTACGATGAAGTCATCCGTGAAACCTCAATATAATTTTGCATTCTGGTTTAAAGATACTGAAAACGCAGCTCTGAATTTTTAGTATTCAAGAACACAACTATAGCCCTTTGACTTTTCAAATTTATTTCGAAAACGTATTATCGTTCATTTAAAAAAATGGTAAAATTTCATTTACCTTTATTTTTTTTTCTCAAAACAAATGTGTACAACTCAAACTATGTCTGCTAACAAGGAGCATAAGGCAAGGAAAAACAAACAAATGGATAAACTGCTCAGAAATATTGCCAAAGGACCAAAACAAAGCAGTGTTGCTGCATGTTTTTTTTATTTATTGGACTAAACATATTCAGACTATACTGCTGACTAATTATTGCTCATATTTTGACTACTGCCACATTCCAAGGGGAGGGGAAATACCCCCTAAATTCCCCCATCCCTTACGCACTCTCATAGTTTCTCGGACTATTACATATTAAGACTAAACTTTTGCCTAATTATTGCTCATATTTTGACTACTGTCATATTCCAAGGGGAGGGGAAATACCCCCTCAATTCCCCACCCCTTTCGGAAACTCATAGTTTCTCTGATACTACATATCTATTTACTCACATCTGGTGCAGCCCTGCTTTCTGTCGCTTGGTTGTAATGACTAGTGGTTACGTCAACGGTATGTTCGTCTTGCTCATCATCCTCACCATCTTCACCATCATCATCATCACCGCCACCACCACCATCATCATTAGAGGTCTTCGTAACAGAAGTAGAAAAAAACACTTTTAGTTTGAGTTTAATATGCAGTTCCTTATGCCGAGGCTCATCAATCTAAGTGACTAGATGTACAGGCCATTAGGGGAGTTCCTCAGATGCAATCCAAAACGCAATGGGGGAAAAATACCATTGTCAATGAGGAAAACATACCATTGTCAATAGGGAAACATACCATTGTTAATGGGGAAACATACCATTGTCAATGGGTAAAACATACCATTATCAATGGGTAAAACATACCATTGTCAATGGGGAAAACATACCATTGTCAATGGGGTGAACATACCATTGTCAAGGTCAAATGGTATTGGATGCCATCCAAGGGTGCTCTATTGTTTATATGAAGTGAAAATAACCTGTTTTGGTTAAGTTCTATCAATATTTATAAACAAATAGCCTAACCGAGATGTCGACGTAATAATTCATATAACTTTAACAGAGCATTCCAGAGACTTAGCTTATAGGTGAATATATATAACACATCAACAGCAATAAAATAAGCAATCATTTTCTCTTTGTTAGCGGACTATACCATATTAAGACAATACTTATGTCTACAGTCACCGTTTAATTCATTCTCACACATAATCTCATGAACTAAAATACTTTTCCATATAATTGTCGTTTTACTGTGCTCAATTCATACTGCAATATTGTAGAATCAGCTTAGTCGAATAGTTCTAGGAAAACCACTCAATATATACTCTTTAAGTTGATTGACAAGTTACAGTTATTTCTTCTATCAATTTCGATCATTTCAAACTGTTATTATAAAAAGTTGACGTTATTACGAAATTCGAAGACGGTCCAGAGTGAAACAAGCAGCAGTGAACTCGATACAATTTACATCATCGGATTACGCTCGATCGCTAGACCATCAGAAGTTACTTTTATCATGCATAAATTAGCTCCCCATGGAAGCTTAAAAGTGCCATCCAACATAAGAAAAACGTTTCCCTAAAAGTTGACATTTTTCAGTAAATTGTTTAGTAAACAAGATAATATCTAATCAAAAATCAGAAAAATGTTGGATTGCTCAATTGCTTTTACTGAGCAATTGAACATTTTTCTGCAAAATTTTTAATTGACAACTTATCATATCTCGTCAATTCGACATTTTTCTGCAAAATGTTCAATTGTTCACTTCATTCCATCTGATCTGATCAGTTGTCAAATTAAACATTTCGCAGAAACTGCTCAGTTAAAGCAACTGAGCATTCCAACATTTTTCTGATTAGATCTTATCTCGTTATCTAAACAATTTACTGAAAATGTCAACTTATTTGGGCAAAGTTTTCTATGTTGATGGCACTTTAAAGCTTTCGTAGCTCCCATTATCAAGTAGTTCCACTTTAAATATCATTATGAAATATTACACCATTATTCTTGCTATCAGTCAATTACTGTTAAGAATAATTGCCCAATCATTTGAACAGTTACTCAGGATGAACAGTGTAAGATCCGTAATAAGATCATTAAAATTGTTATTGTTTTTATTAGCTCACTTTTGAATTCATTCTAAGCTCGATATTATGAGCAATATACAACATCAGCTTGTTTGCAATTTAAGAGGCAAGCAACCAGTGAGACAACAACATTCCATTTACTCAACAGACGTAGGCTGACATGTGGTTATATACATATAGAAAGGAACATTTGATAGTAAATTATCAGCAATTATCACGAACTCCCCGCAGACAATTCCATTTTTACATATATTGTTTATTTACGTTGATCTTGAAGATTTGACGAGCTTTGTTGTCAACTGCCATCCATAGTTGACCTTCTTATTCATGTTGTATCTGACTTACTGTAAGGCTGTCTCACGAAGATAAGCTCTTGTTTACTTATGGAATATAACTTAATATGAAACAAAATGAAAAGGAAATATTCGATATTCTTACTTCTTCATCCGTACCATCTTCCGATGAACTATATTCGCTGTCATCCTGCAAGAAAGAGAAACAAATAATCATACATAACTTAATAAAACAAAGGTCATCCTTATTAAAGTACGCTATATATATCTGCCTGTTATTTCTGTACGCAGATTTCTGAATAGTTTCCTTTCACCATGCAGCTGTCCTCTGGTCAGATTGAAAGTGCAATTAAACACGAAATATTTTGATAATTAGCATTTATTAAGAAGAGCACGAATTTTGACGCTGATATTTTAACAAGATTCAAACACGTTTACGGTTTAAACCTTAAAGTACAACAAAAGTGTGGGTTTGTGTTTTCCGTTTTTTAATCCAACTTTGGGTAACATAATCTAGTTTTAGACATTTTTTTTAGACAATTTACCTAAACCTTGCAGTATTTAAAATTCTATCCGCTTCTTTGTTTAGCATTTCTTTGTGCGTGGAAGGAAGATTATTTAGGCAGTATCTTAACTTCACATTGAGAACAGTGCTATCAGCATTACGTGATATAAATCTAAATTCCCTGTTAGATACCCATCGATTATAAATCTTTCCTGCCTGATGAGAATCAAAGTATAATACTCTTTGGTCTTTTTTCTTTTTTCCACAGTAATTTCCACCTCCTGCCTGTAACTAATTAACAGGAAGATAAATATATTTCTCTCTTACCTCTTCTCCTGGTAGATTCCCCTTGTAGTTACAGTCCTGAAAGAAAGAGAAAGTTTATTATCATGAAATTTTGAAATTGTATTCAGAAATATTTGATAAGGCGAATCAAAAAAAGTATAAGTTAGAATGATATATGTTCACAAATATCGCAGTAAACTATTCCTGGCAGGTAAACGCACATCTGTATTGAGCACACTGAAGTCAATATAGGAGACAGACTCGTCACTGTAAGATGCACGGACTTAATAACATACACACATCAACTTTATAGGGAAGACAACATTAGCTTTAAACCCGTCATCAAACACTGAGTAACCTCATTAAATACCGAGTGACGTCATAACGATGAACTTCTTACTGAGATGATCAGATGAATACCATGGGCGAGAGGATGGCGAGAAGAAAAAGAGGGCAGTATTCAAAGAAAGAACTATTTATATGATCCTCGTGGTTGAATCGATGGAATGTACAAACAATGTATAATCTTGAATATCCCATGAAGCAGTATTTTGGTCACTCTCCCTACCACCCCCAACCCCCACCCCACTCCATCTTATATGATATGTTGCTATCGTATACCGTAGGCAATCCTTTAATGGTATCCATGAAAGTTTGGGAGATGCAGTTGTAAGATAAACTCTCGAAAAGCAGTAACAAGGAAATATAACGATAGTTCAAATAGATTAGAGATCTGAGTAGATCTGTTATTGTTGACAAATTTCATTAAATATCATGGAATTATGTTGACCCTTCTATAGTTCATTTCTTCCATATTTGCCATGTCACGCATTTGATATTTGAAGTTTTGAAAAAAGTATTTCATGAATAGATATTTCCATCCTTGCTTTGATCCTTTTGTTAATTGAAACATTGCAGTGTAAACTCAGTACACATTGCAATGTTTTTTCAATAAAACAAACATAAACTATTATACCCATAACATTATACGTAGCAACAGGAAAACGAATTGAAAAGTGCATGGTAAACGTATGTTACTTTATATAAGGCTATTCAAACTTTGCCTCAATGTATGTTCCACGTTAGACAGGGAAATCTTAGACCGGGAAGGGGTGACGGTTTGTTAATTTGGAAATTAGCAGTTTGTTACAGTAACCAATACGCTCTGTATATTTCTTAGACCAGTCCTAATTAACTATGTGAGCTATGTATTGCATTATCTCTATGTACTGACTGGACTCGGACTTGGTTTGGGTTGCTCATATACTCCATTGAACTCTGTTTGGACTCGAGAGTACCATACTTTGACTATAGTCTCGGACTCGGCTCGGAATCAGGAAAACTTGACTCAACTACATCAGAGTGTTTCTTATACTATAAGATACATACATATGGAATAGTTCTGATGGAAAGAGTACTAATAACAGTAGGAACCATCAGAGGATACAAGGCCAGGATGTTACATCATAGTATCGTCAGCGCTTAAATATAATTATGAAGATACAATAGTTAATTTACCGGATGGTAATTGTTTAAAAATCAAGCACATTAGCAGTTATTTTGAACACCCCATCCCTCCCCCTATCTGTCCCAGGCTCCTTCAAGAACCTTATTAATACACAGTAGTTATTCAAAAGACGAAAGAAATAATGCAAATATTTTAAACCATTATTAGTTTAGATTCACTGTTGCCATTTTGTGTATCTTAGTGCTGCTGCTTATTCATAGTACTGTACATATAGAGCGGGATGGAACAAAAAGGCGTTTCTTGAAAGTTAACTATAAACGTTAAATTTAATATTTTAGTTACACGTTTAAGTAGTCACATCTCCTTAAATCTTGCCAGTATGTTGAAGTACATCAGATTGATGAAATGTACCTAAAAAACAAACTTGTTTCTTTGTTTCTTTATTTCAAGTTAAATCCAGATTTGCCCTTTTATATATAATCCTACTGGGACCACTCATTTATGCCAGTCACGTATATATTCTAAATAAATAATAAAATGTAATCAATATTTACTTTTTAACGTCGTCACAGAGGGTTACAACGTAAACTGTGAGCCTGACAGGAAGTAGACACTTGACAACATGTAACATTGCGCCCATTTTATGTCAATTTTTATATCTTAAAGATAGAAAATCACCAAGACTAGTTTGAAGTCTATATATCTGTTCATACTGTAACATTTCATTCATGTAACCAAACATGTCTTAGTCCATAGCGACTGCAATAGAATACCTATAACAATATACTATATGACTATGTGCTGTCTGTTATACCAGACAGTCGTATCTGTAAATCAGCTGAGTCTGTATTTAGGACAAATCCCTCGTCAAAGGTGATGTTTCAGTTATAGCATTGCTTATACTATTTTGGTCGAGAGGGATAATTCTTTCATCGATAACGGTGTATCAAAAAGATAAAATCAAATTAAAAATTCCCAAAATTATAATCTGCAACATTTACAGCTCTGCCGTTAACTAATTATTCCTTTAAGCGTTTTGATTGAACAATTCCTATTATATTGAGAAGACATTAACTATTCATATGGAACACCCACTATCCTGCACCTAAGGGTAGTTTAGTTCAAGCCAATTGAAATGTACGCAATCCTAATATCTTGCCGAAAAATGGAATAAAGCCATTCAGAAATAATTTCTTTGCTTTAATGTAAAGTTTATTCAAACAGAGTGACTTTAACTCTTTTTTAGATTATTTTTAGTAACATTGGTTTTCAAGTATTTATTAAACTTTTACTTTTCTTTTTTAATGTTCATATTGATGTACATATTTTTGTATTTTGTAGTCTTTGGTTCTCATGTTTGATTATTTTATATTGATACTTGCATCTTTACAAACTGAAACTACTAGAAGTTAGTATCATTCACTCATTGCTCTATGTTTACATGCAGTGACGGCTGTTTGGAAATGAGTTTTATAAAACACAACAAGAGTGATTTTGTCCATATACTTTAATCTTACTGTGAACTATTCGAATATTCTCTATTGTGGTATCCTTCAACAATCGAGTAGTCTGTTAATAGTTTCATTGTGTTTTTTCTCAGTAGATATATAGTAGATAACTATTCATAAATATTTACTATTTTCTGATGAAGAAGGCTTTTTTTCTTCAATGTTAGCAAAAATATTAATACAATCCTGATTTAATGAAAACTTAGCATGTGTGTCTCGTATCTGCAAGCCAGTATTGTGCCTTTATATATACCTGTGAGAGAATATCTTGAATAATAAAACGAATTTATGGTTGGGTAATAAGGGACACACGGGGTGACATTCAGGTAGAAAAGGCAACAATAATAAAAGAAATCTGACCAACGTTTGGGAGCAGGAGCAAGAAGATGTCTGTAAATGTCTGTTGTTTTAAGTTCTTTCTGTTTATCACAATCTAATTCAAATGCTACCATCAACTAAGTGCATTTTACTGAGTATGTTGTCAATAGTATTTATTTTATATTTACTGGTAAAGTAATTCAGAGGGCAGTTTAGCTCAAATAAGCTGAACAGAATGCATTATGAGCATTAGCTGTAAGAAAGGTGCACAATCTCTTACCTGCCATAGACCGGTCTGTAGATGCAGACGACGATAACCACTTTGATAGTTACATACTGATGAAGAAAATGAACGAAATTGATGAAAATGCAAGTGAAATTTTAATCTCTTTATTTTTTTTGGGGGGGGGGTGGGCTGGAATAAGATGTTAAACATTAATCCACCGGATTTATGTTGGCCCTCGATAATACCCTCATATCAGCTGAGAAATCAATCTGGTTGATTCCTTAAGTTTGAACTTATCAGTTGACTATCATTATCATCTCAGTTATGTATCTGATCAGTTTACAATCCTTATATCTCAGTAAGATTACCGATCAGTTTACTATCATGATCATCTCTTGAGCATTATTTTTATTTCATGAGTAAGAAAATTGAACATGCCCCAAACACAACGTATATAACATTACAGCAAGACGAACCTATACATTAACCCCTTAGTCAAATCCCCCACCACCCCTCCCTCCCCCCCCCCCAAAAAAAGACCATAACAACCACCGAGTAAATATAGCACATGAGCAAGAATCGCGGCGTGAAATATCTTTACCTCCCCTCCTGCACCCGACCACTCGCCTGTATCCGTTTCTGCTTAGTATTGCGTTCGTTTGATTTCAACTCACTTAAACGACTACAATGAATACATGATCCCTATAACGTATACAAAAAAATATATAATTAAATGTCGACTGATAATTTAACTCAGTTTCTGCTTGGTTGCCATGACAACTATGTGAAACAAAAGAAATAGGTGCCCTTTCTGGAACAGTTAATGAATGACACATCATTGCATACCTCCGTGCTTTATTTCCTCTAGACTAGTGTACAAATAAATAAAATATGGTTTTAAATTTACATATAATTCTTTATTCAGTTACTTCTGAAAGCGATACATAAAGAACTGAATAGAGCAATTAAGAAAGAGAGACAGGTTTATAAGGAAAATGTTGAAGATCATTTCACTGGCAATATCATGAAACGTGTATGGGACGGTTTGCGATTAATGAGTGGGTATATGTGAACGACAACAAACGTAGTGTTTTAATACCTAATATTTCTCTTGATTATGCTAATGCTTTGAATACATTTTACAGCCGTTTTGATTGTCATGATTTTTCGACTAGAGTTGACAACCTCCTATGTGTAAATTCTCACAATTCCGTGCCCTTTTTAACGGTCACTGAAGAGGAAGTTCGGCAAAATTTTAGCATCTCATGCATGTCTAATCTCATGCATGAATGATCTTCGACCTATTGCTTTAACTTTGGTTGCCAAGTCTTTAATCATTACAATTCGCCTACAGTAAGAATCGCTGTACTGAAGACGCATTATTATATTCATTAGACAAGCTGTATTTTCACCTTGAACAAACAAAGTTTGGCAAGGTGTCAGCTAGCATAATGTTTTTCGACTTCTCCTCAGCGTTCAATACGATTCAGCTATTCATTCTAGCTGAAAAACTTTCTAATATGGAGGGTGTACCTAAATCACTCGTAGGGTGGGTTTTAAACTATCTCAACAACCGCTCGCAATATGTTCAACTAAGAGATAACGTTCATTCCGATATTACTCATTGCATTACTGGTGCCCCATAGGGTACAGTTCTAGCACAATTTCTGTTTACTGTCTACACATCTGAAATTAGCTCAACAAACTCTAACTGTCCCTTTTTTTTCTTTTTTTTTTTGATGACACTTCCCTTATTGGTTTGGTTTCTGATGGCAACCATAACATGAACCTTGAACAGATTAGCAGATTCGTAGATTATTGTGATGGAAACTATTTGGAATTAAATGTAACTAAAACCAAAAAAATGGTTATTGATTTTAGAACTAGACATAAGCAAACGATGTGATAATTAAAGGTAGTATTGTTGAAAGGGTTAGTAGTTACACATATTTAGGGGTTATAATTGATGATAAATTAAATTGGGGTGAGCACATAGGTTATGTTGAAAAACGGCTAAAACCAAGATTATACTGTTTACGTAATTTGAATTCTTTTAATATAAATCCAGATATTCTCGCCATCTTCTATAACCCCATTATCTGTAGTGTTTGGACCTATTGTATTACTTGCTAGGGAGGTAATGCGGGAAGAACCAGCATAAAGGTTCTGGATGTTGTTATTAAACGTGCTGGTAAACTTATTAGGAACAGTCTGCCGCAGGGGCTTCGGTCTACGAGAATTGTGTACGAGAGAAGCTGCTGTCCGTGTGGAAAGATCACAGTCACCCATTGCACAATCATCTAACCAGCCGTATCATTGCTCGTAGCGGTAGATTGAGGTCGCTGACGTCACACACAAATATACATTGTTCTTCGTTTATAGGCACTGCCATTAGTATTCACAACAAGAACTTCACGGGGTAGGGGTGGGGGATGGCCGTTCCTTTTAGTTGCGCTGTTGGAGCTAGTTAGTGTATACTGTGTTTAGACTGTATTTAACTGTTGTATATTGTCAATGTTATTTTTCATATTTTGTATCATTCATTTTATCAATGTTCTTTGTATTTTGTATCATTCATTGTATTGCTCACCGCAGACATGTAATTTCCTTCTGGGATTCAATAAAGTTGGCTTACTTACTTACCCTCTGTTCCTGTACAACACTGCAGAACGAGTGTCTTATTTTGCCTTTATAAAGTCTTTATGGTAATGTTACCCATCAGAATATTTTGAGTACGGTACATCTAGTACCAACAGTTCCGATACATGTTTGGACTATGTTTTTTTTTCGTTTAGGTTTTAATACACTTTGCAGCAATTTCAGAGAAATTGAACTTACAAAAGAATTAAATTACACTTTGCGGCGTTATTCTGCAATTCAGATTGAAAGAATGGTTTTAAGCGGAGGTGTGGATTCGTGTGTTTCTCGGGTGGGGGGTGTAGGGGGTTGACAGACTCCGAGGCGCACAACAGTACTTCAAAACCTTACACAATAATTGCCGCAGTGTAATTAAATTGCCCAAAGTGTGTGAAACCACTTCCTTTCGGAAAGAGATTTAAAGCATCAATTGATGTGATTGCTTTTCTCAAAAACATGTTATAGGGCAGTGATCTCGAAAGAGCGAAATGTAAGGAATATGCCTTATCTCTTAAATCAACCAAGCTTAGCAATATTAAGTGTTGTTACATTTCTATTACTCGATTTGTTCATTACTGTCACAAGACTCTGTTTTGGGTGTCTCCTTCATTTAAAATTGCAATCATGTGTTGCTGATCCATTAATCTCTTGTATGTGAATCAACAACACTCTACATGTCAAAAGAAATTCACAAGTTGGCTGGTTGGTAAAGCCTTTAAATATATGTAAGAAATTTGAAATGTGTCCATTATGACGTCATTGTGACAATACCTTTCACGTTTCTTGACTTCAAGGATGATGGAATGGATC
The DNA here is from genome assembly GCA_000934455.1 of Apostichopus parvimensis. NCBI lineage: Eukaryota > Metazoa > Echinodermata > Holothuroidea > Aspidochirotida > Stichopodidae > Apostichopus > Apostichopus parvimensis. The sequence continues at coordinate 79,313 of KN882222.1, forward strand.
CAAACGGAACAGTGTCTGACAGCATGTATGTAATAAACCTATGGAGGCAAGTAGAGTAATCATCGTATAAGATGTAGAAGACGTAGAGGAATGTCATCCTAGTCAGGTTGATTGTTTACCAAATCAATGGAGATAACAAAGTAAACAGCAAATAACAAGGAAATAAATCTCACCTGATTGATCATTTTGTTCAGAATTAATTATAATCAAAAGTCTTGTGGTTCAATGATCCCACGAAAATTAAATTAGAATGGATCATAGATATGATCATGATGATGTCATGTGACATATACTGAAGCCACCCATTCTACTGATGGCGCTTTGCTTGTACGGCGAGAAAGTACCGGCGCGTAATACAAACACTACGTCTTTAACATAACTAAAGTGATAAAGTGTAATGACGGGAGGATACACCTGCAAACACTTGTACTGACATGGAGGAAGAATGGAATGGAGAGGGGTAGGAGGGTCGATGATATAGCAACATTCTTTACTGGGCGAAACACCGGGGGATTTTAGTAAAAAAGTAAACACAAAATGTTGCATTTACATCATGAACAAGGCAGATATACCAAGAATCCTTATTATTTAAGTATTTATTCATTATCACCCTTCAATAATGTTATCACATTGCTCGCATTGTTTTTGTCATTGATCAAATTGTACAAACTTATAAAATTGTTGTGGAGTTGAGAAAGAATTTATTTAACCATACCATTACACAATCCAATCTTCCTATTCAACGATGTTCTTAATGAAGAACTGCATGTGTCCCAAATATCAGACTTCCTTCATACCAAGGAGTTGTTACAACTTCCTGTTCATACTTTATTAAGAACCACACCAACGGGATCTTCGTTGATTCGCAAAAGTAATGTTTAATGGAAGCACAAACACTGAGGGGCAGTGGAGCATGTGACTTGGATTTAACGCAAGAAACCACCAAACTCTGAAATTATGTTAAACCTCTCAAAATGTATACTCTGTGTGTTCCCCTTCACAAATGAAAATATGTGAATGTTTCCAACCAAAGGTTTCTTTATACCGGTACTTGTGAACTGCATGTTTTATCATTATTACTATTTTTTATATTAATGTTTTAAACATGAATGCACTCGTTACAAAAACACAACAACAAGAGAGCACTTTAAATTACAAAGTTGGGAACTGGTAATTTCCATTAAAAAACGGAGGCGACTTTTCCAGGGTTATCAGGATACTGGCAAAGCATGTGCTCAATCAGTCTCCCACCCCTACCCCACCACCCTCTTGCACGGCTCCGTCGCCCCTGACACGGTAAGTGGACGGTATCATCGCAAACATTTGCAGTGAAGTCTACACTAAGTGTCTTTATACTGGTGACTTAACCTACAAGTAAATAGACCAAAAATACATGGATTGTGGTGTGATATGTAGGGGTTTCACAACACTCGTGTTACCTTGTTTTCAGCAATCCGATTTTTTTTGGGGTCATATCATTTAAAATTGCATTATTGTATGGCAAAAACCATTAAAGATCGACCACACACATATCTGGCATGGGCCGATATGAATTAACCGGGCTGGTGGTAGAGGTAAAGGGAGGGTGTGAAACCTTGAACCTTTGTGGTAGCATATTATTATTCATTATGATTGTTATGATTGCTAAGAGTTTGGTAAAATACATAAATGTTGTTAAAGGAGAAATTCGTTATAATATCACCCTCTCCTAACAATATGGCGACTCATCAAGCTAAGCTATTTTTCAGTCTGTCTCAACTAAACCAAAGGCCGATACCTTAATACTAAAACCAGTATGTATTTTGTGAAAAGAATATTTGACAGCCCTGCTAATAAGTTGTTCACTTCAAAACCTAAGAGAAGGATACTGTGCATATACAAACACATTTTCTGTAAGATTCATTACTACAGCAAGTTGAGCTTGGCGGGCATGAAATGAAATTATCTGGATTAACCGGTAACAGATATAGTGCATACTATCCAATTAATTTTTTCAAGTCTAGCTCAGTATCATCGTAACTTATACCTACATTGCATAGCTCTATATAAAACATCACTGAGGCCAATGTAGAGAAAATATATAGGTTACGTACCTCGTATCTTATTAACATATTAAACGTGTATTTACCGAACTGTTGAAAGTTTGTTTTAATGTAAAGCTTTATCTTCACAATCGTTTGTTTTCTGTATCTATTCATTGAGTGGCTGAAACATGCGCATTAAAATAGTTCATAAATATGTTATGTAGAGTAAGGGCCATAGCGGACACATCATCTCAATGTACACATGTAGGCCATATAATAGAAATATTGATGAACTTTAAATAATTTATATTTTATCGAACAAACCGTTCTTGTGTCTACCTGTCCGCTGCTACAGCATTGACAATTATGAATTTAGGTTATTTTATTCATAAGAGGGGTCTCCCTGTTTAGACCCCTCCCAACGGACGCAAGCCATATTTGCCCCCCCCCCTTCAAAGAATACAATGTAAAGAAAAGGTAAACACTTTATGGTGCTGGCAAAAGTCATATCAATGTAAGCCTTAAAAAAAGTTATCTGACTATAAAAGCAGCATTTTGCGTCTTTTTCTATGATTTTTCTCAACCTCACTGACTCCACGATGCCATAACGACATACGTAACAAGCTTATCTATTTAAATCTTACTTCAAATGGTGACATAAAAGTCGAAAAATTTACAACTTTCAACTTCCGTTGGGATCCCAATAAACCTCGCCCATAATATGAATATTTAAAAACTACGAACGTCATTGACCATACGTAATACAACACCATGCTTGATTTGTGTACAGTCTATATGGCAGTTGTACCAGGGAGTTCCATAACAAATCCCTGGTTGTACCAACGCAAGGTTTTGAATGTATTTTTACGGCTCATAACTAAACCTGCATCTCTGATTGGTTGAATTCAAACTAGTGGGGTTGGGGAAACTGTATGCGATTAATTTTAAATGAGGAATTTGTCGGGGACACTTTTCTCATTATCTGCAAATATCCTTAATTACTCGCCAATTAACGTTGTTGGCAGGGAAAAACTTGGCTAATATCTTAGTTTGCTGTTTTGTGATTGATATATGTAAAAAACTCGATGGACATGTCAAAAAAAGTGGAAAACGGCGACCAAACGCAAAATGCTGCTTTAAGACGAGGACGAAAGACGAGGCTTTTCCCCTCGAACCAATGAGGCTGGTCACGTGACTGGTTGAAATATCAATCAAGTCAACTCTAAATAATGTCAAATGTTTTATACAGTGACGGCGTAAGTATCAAACTTGGGAGAAACAACCAATATCGGTTAGAAGTATATATTACATAAGCGTTTGGAATTACTATTTTAGCATATTTTGTGTGAAGAATGGAAAGGTATACAGTATGGCCTTTCCTCAGTTCAGCTGTCATGGTTTTATTTCAATTGGACTTATTGGATCATTATTCTCGGCTATTTTTAAATTTATCTCACAAAAATTACATTGTTTTATGTTAATTAATGCACAACATTTAGACCTAAACTGAGGGCGATAACGATGTTGATTCCGGGAACTACATTTAATATCGCAGATTTGATTGGATGCTATTAAGCTTTCATTTTAGAGTTTTCTACTAATCTAACATAATGTTTTATACTCAAAGTAAATATTCAAAACGGTTTTTTATTAACCAGGCGCGTATCCAGGGGGGCGATGAGGCGCGCCCCCGGGTAAGAAAAAGAGGAGAGAAAAAAAGAGAAGGAAAAAGGGGCGGGGAAAAGGGGAGGAAAGAGAGGAAGGAAGGGAAAAGAAAAAGAAGAAAGAGAGATAAAGGAGACAAGGAGGGAGTAAAGAAGATAAACGCCAAGACATCGGGAAGAGAAGAGGAACCGTCATAATTACAGCGCTGTTCACTATTATATACACAGGGTAGCCAGTGACGAATAGAGGATTACGGAAGGGGTGTGCGCCTCAACCTACCCCTTACACCGACAACTCCATTTTTGACGTTTCCATTTTTCCTCTCTCATTAATGTAGATAAATATACAGGGATGCCCAGGCTGCCGAGAACTGTCTTAAAAATCGTAAATCCCGCCCAGCACTATTATCATCTAAAATCCCGACGTTCCTAACATTATATTCAACATAATTTGGGCCACATGTATCCTCGTTTACCCCCATTTGTCAAATTCACGTAAACACAGGTGCGGAGATATGGAGTAGGCGTGGCTTTAATCTGCAGCATGCAGTATCACACTACATTAGCTCTGTATACAACTTGCCCTTGTCAATGTCAGGCTGGCAGTTGTAGCTCGAGTGCACCACGTACGTAAATATGTCGCCCCTCCCCCTTAGACCCCTCCCCCAGGACGGCGAT
>KN882222.1:98249-118663 GCA_000934455.1 Apostichopus parvimensis
CCATCCCCCCAAAAATCAAATCGAGACAGAGGGTACTGCAGGGTTGCAACCATGTATTATTCGTGGGGACTTAAATCAAGAAAAAAATCAAGAAGGAAGGGGTGATCCCTCACTTTGAGAAACTACTTTTACAATAAATTTCTGAAGTACAGTATAAGAATATATAACATGTATATGCAGTACAACATACACAGTTGATAAATCTTCAAGATTGTTTCAAGAGTGAAAAAAACGTAGCATATGTTTGAATCTATGCACCCTTCATTTTTACAAATATCTTAAAGATTGGAACACAGCCTTCCTATTCACCCCTCCTCATCTGGACAACATAACATTTTACCTACTCCCACTGCAAAAAAAAGTTGGTCAAGCTCCTGGGGTAGAGCCCATTTTGTGACATGATACAATAAGGCATCAATTAGACCTCAAACCAGCCTTTCCTTTCACCCTTCCTCCAAAATCCAAATGATCAAGTGAAAGCACAAACTGTTTTGATATGACTTATTGACAGGCTAATACTAAAGGAGATGTTATTTATCAGAACCTGAGATGTAGTTCTTCCTCTTTGGTTAACAAGATATTACAGATACAGGTCACTTTATTTATTTTCATTTTGTTTGGAATGCACAAAATATATTTCTTTCCAATTCTTGGTACATTGGTATGGTGCTTTGCTAAAAGCTACAATCTTTCTGTGAACATTTTGTTGACATGCTGCTGTATTGCTGTGTATGTTTTGTGCATTGAATAACCAAAGCCTATTCACCTTGTTAGCCCCAAACACAACTTCAGTGGAACATCAGTGGAAAAAATATACCTTGATTTTATCCATTATATTATTCATTGAATAAATATATTAAACTAAGCCATTCTTTTGAATAATTAGGGATGGGAGGGGCGAGGTTTTATGGTTATAAACGGTGTTTGTTCTATCTTTCCTAACATTCAGCGCATAGCCCTGTTCACGCAGTAGTTTAGTTTCATGCCATTTGGCGGCGTGGAAGACGAAGTGTTCTTGAGACGATAATTATTAATAACCCAAATTAAAGGAGTGAGTCGGAGGGGTGGCTGGAGGTGAGGGGTGGGGGTGCATTATCACATCTTCCACAGTTCACTTGTTACATCAAGACATACATTTTGTGGCATTCTTCAGTGTCGACGACATCAAATCCACTCATTTGCGATTGTACTTTAAGGCATTATTGAGTCATTTGGCTGGATCCTTTGTTAGCGAAACACATTTCTAGATAAACGTCAAAACTTAATGATAAACGTTGCAATTTCGATAAAGCGTCGAAAGTTGTGATATCAGTCTAAATTGTCTTTAAAAAAAAAATCAGAAGAAAAAAAAACCCACAATTTTACCACATATACTTTTTGAGAATAATAGTCGAAAGTCGAGGTAAGCAGAGTAAACTCGAAAACCATCTGTTAACATAATTTTCTGTCGGAGCAGACGTTGCCACCTGGTAAAGCTAAAACCGGAAAAAAAGGAAACCTAGACAATAATGTTTAATATATAATGTACACCTCTATCATTCCAGTTTTGATTCTTTCAGAGGGTGGCAGACAAATATTTGAGGGCCTATTCCCTCTGGTAGATATTCCTCTGCCCTCCATTGTGGTACAAGATTAGTCTCTGTACAGAATAGTTGATTTTATGATTTTGGATAAACGTTATATTTTCGTATTGAGAGGGAGTAAAAGTGCTTGTTTTACACTGAAGTTTAGTTGCTGCCCAGTGTATATGACTACTATTGTAGAAAAGAGTTCTCTCCATAGCATTGTAACAAGAGCTCACTAAAACAAATCATACACAGGACCGCAACACTTGACTATGAAGCCTTATTGAGCATTGGTCGTTAGTTTTCAGTAGGCTTACAGCTGTTACGTTGTTACGCTGGACTTGTGACTTGAGTTACAATACAATCAAATGACCTGAGCGAAATAGTTGTGAATTGACTTAAACAATCATTGGCTTGGTGAAAACAAAACTCAAATTTCAGCTAACAGTCAAATTTAAATCAATAAAGTGTCATCAACTGTAACTTGATGATAAATTATTTAAGCAACAAATGATTTTCAGCAGCATATTCCAGGGATTTCCAGGAAGAAACCGAAAGATGTTTTCACTTGTTACATATCAGAATATGAGAAAAGGGGACTTTCCAAACAGGGCTTCCCGTTTTGTATTTGTTTTTTTTTTCTTCTTCTTAATATGAATAACCTTCTGTTCGTATCTATCTATCGTTATCATGAACTTATTATATTAATATTAACATAGTTTTTTTTCACATTTAACCTACCTTTTGTAATCTGGAACTAGCTTGCCTATTGTTATCGCTATTTACTTAGCCTGCACCACAAACCAAATTTATAACGTACTTTACTACCGTTGTATGACAGTCACTGTTTACACAACAAACAAATATAAAGATCATAAGAAGTGTACCCCGTGGTATCGTTTTATGGTTTCATAGTTAGTTTATATTATCATTATTACGATATATTACTAGATATCTTTTCAGATTGAAGATAAGATGCTTCACTTCCATTACGTATTAAATCATCTGGATTTTAAAAAAAAATGGATAACGAAGATGTATTTAGTTCTCATTGGGAAAGAGGAACATATTCTAGATGCGTACTGATGATTTTTTTAGGGCAGCTTTAAAGGGCCATGAAGATAAAAAATATCTTCTCCTAATAAATTGGCCTTTTCTAAAACAAATAACAAAATAATATTCCGGAGCTAACAACTATCGATTAGTTTCATTCTAGTCATCTAGACGGCATATGATACAGACTTGATACACCCAAGCAGCATACGTCACATACACGGAGGTCGTGTATGGAATGTAAATGTTACATCCAGTCCGCATAGGTGATACAATCTACTAATAATTAGAACAACTGTAATATGCCAGTTCGGCGTTTGGTCCTTTGACGTAGACCAAAGCTAGGCTATATTTCTAAAAAGTACTCTAGGTAGCATGCGACTGCAATATAAACGAAAAAAATTATAACTAAAACCATCACAGATTATCCGGACAAACAATCTCATTAACCTGTTCCGGACGTGACAGAGAATATCCAGTCCTAGACACTGATTGGTCAAATTGAGCAACATGTTAACGTTACTGTATCTTCGTCATAGAAATTCAACTGCACAGTTTATCGCCGTTTGTTTAAGAAGTGAAGCCTTGAAAAAGTGAGGGCGCTTTGAAACTGAATTTGATTATAACCGTTTTTTTCTTCTGAAAGAGTAGGTGTACTTTGCACAACAGAGACATGTTATGGCAACCAGAGTGGTAAGTACTATACTCCTGATTTAAGAAACATCTTTGAATTTGTTTTTCTCGCCTCTATGATGACTCGAGTAAGTGGAATGTTTGTGCAACTTATCATGTCTTTAAAGGGTCATTTCCGGTATCTGAGAGGCACATGGCAAATAATGTTCTTGCTTATATGATTTTAGTGCTCCACTCAAATAGTGACATAGCCTAGTTATCCGTAAAATATGCCATGAAAACCCTCCCTCCTCCCCACCCTCTTCCCCCACACACCTCCTTTTGTGTAATACTTCCATGTTAGTATGTGCATGCAGTTATCAGTTTTTACTATTATTTCATTATGAGTGATAACTTGGGACATCACAACCGCCATCCCATGTTATTCTGGTATGTGGATCTATCGTTAGGGATACAATTTTTAAGTTAAATGAGGTGTTAATTTTTTTTTAAGTTAGGCTTTAGTTATATCGCATCCGAATTACATATGTAGCCGGTCTAGGACCTAAGCTAACTATATCCAGGGTCCAGTGAATAACATTACAGCAGCTGAACAGGCGACACTAGTAAAGTATTTAGATTTCTATGTAATTGCTTTTACTATCGCTTCCTAAGAATTACCTGTGAAACTAAAGTCCACTGCCACATTTTTTGCCCCCAAATGCGGCATTCTCCCTACTTCATTTTCTACGATCCTCGCCTAGTAAGCGAATTTTACGAACATACTGTGATTTACACCGAAGGCCTAATGCACCATTACTCTAACGAATACAATGTAGGTAATATATAATCTCTCATTTCACTGTGACACTCTCCGGTCTATAAAAAACTGCATGGTCGATTTCCTGGCCCTGGTTCATCATCCAAAACACATAATATACGCCATATACGTACGGAGCCGCTAGCTGTAGAACTAACTATGACTTTGTAGTATATAATGCCATGACAATACGGGCTAGATGTTCGTGCCCGAGATTACCAAATAACACCGAGTCGTTGCGGATAGATACGATTAAAATTTGTTGCTTGTAACTTTTTTGCAGGATGTTTTAAACTCAAATGCGTTCACATGTTACCTGTCTTGTTTAATTCGAGAATAATGAAACCAAAGTAGAGAATTTTACGCATTGTTTTCAAGAAGTATACTGCCCAAAGAGATCTATTTCTTTACGTGTGCAGAATTAACTGTTCGCCGCCACAGTTCTCTGCAAATCTGGGTCTGGATTTTTCCTGCGTAGCCAACCTGTAAATTTGAGATTTCTATGAAGAATGTAGTGAATGGTACGGTATTGAATCTTAAGTTTCTTTCCACGATTTTAGAAGGCCATGTTGAGAAGTGAATAACGGAAAATGTTGTACGGGCTTTTGTAGATCAGTAATCTCTCAGTTGCGGAGTTTAATACATTAACTCGTCGACCATTTGGAATTTACAGTTTGGTTTTCTTTACATATTTTAGAGACCTGAATCGTGTATTTACGAACGGATGGAGCGATGTCTGTCTAGATTAACTGAGACATTTATTTCAGTAGACTTAATTCTTGAACTATCTTTGCTTCCAAAGGTTTGAATGATATCTCATAACGAAACGGTCTTCGGTGAAACGCGACTTATTTTGAATAAAACAGCACATTGATAATTTGTGACTTTTTCTTGGCAGTAGTTTAATGTAATTTACATTTATCTAGATTTGTCTGTCACTGAATGTAATGTAAACATTCATGAAGTGGAATTGTTTTTAAATTTAGATGTTGTTGTTGATATTGATAGTTTTTGTATCAACATCATGTGGTTTTGGTATAGTTGAGAGGAACTTACCTTTTAAACTGTTGTTTATGATGAACATACTTACATCAAATCTAGATGCAATCTCCAAGAGCTGGATGGTGGATCTCTGAAGAAGCTTGCTGTCGTCGTACTTGATCACAACTTTCTTTGAACACAGATCCCTGACGGTGTCCTTGATTCCATCTACCTCACCAGTTTGTTCCAGGATACAGAGGATGGCAAACTTATCACCGTCTTCCCGGCTCTGCAAGTATTCTATTATTCTCTTCCCAACTGCTGAGCTAATCCCACATGTGAATCGATAGAGGTATTGAAGATTAAATGGATCCACTTTATCAAGAACATTCTTCAGCTCATATGCATTTCTTGTAGCAGCTACAACTTCTACCAGTCTAAAACACGCAAACCATTCACAGAATAGTTGATGGTAGAACCTTACGTCAGTCCATGTATGTATGTCTGTAGCAGAAGTCTGTTCGTTTGTCTCAGTAGACACTTCTTCCTCTACCAAAATACCAACTGCAATATAATGTTGACAAAACCCTTTACCTAGTCGTGTACAGAGTCCATCCTTACGCCATGATAACTGTTGGTTTTCACCGCAGAGACCTTCAAATGCTACTTTACTCAGTTCGTCGTGTTCACTTTCATGTTCGCTCATGTGTTCATTTGCGTGTTTGTCCAGTGATTTGTTTCTCTTGTGACTATGGAAACATTTAATCATGTAGCGAAAGAAACCGGTAACTGACTTAAATTTCTGAAAATGTGTCTTTTCGTGGGTCATGTGAGCAAACATTGCAAAGAAGAGAGGTACTTGACATAGGTCATCCAAAATCGGGTTTGCTTTCAAATCGCGCTTAATTTTAGCAACCCTTTCTCTGTCTTGCCCAGTAACAGCCTTGCGAATGTACTGGTCACGTGCTTTTTCGTCAAAGCCAACTAACCTAACATATTTTGTGTTGAATTTGTCATAGTCCTTCGGAAGATATCTGGTTGTCAGGGTAACGTCAATATTCCCAAACAGATTCCTGGTAATGATACGTCCAACGTCACTTCCGGTAGCTCCGTCCCTATCAGGAAACTCATCATACCCGTCTAGGAGTACCTTAACAGAAGAACAGCTTTCAATGATATTTTTAATATCAGAAGATTTGATACGAGGATCGTTTGGTGCTAAGAACAGTTTAATTGCTTGATAGATAGATATCTTGCTGTTCAGCTGCCTCAACCGGAGAAGAATTAGAATCTCTACGTTTTGAAAAGGTGAATCCTTTACACCATTGCACCAATCATAGGCGAGCTGTAGGGTCACTGTTGACTTACCATACCCGGCTTCTGCTTCTATGATGCGCCGTTTGGCTTTCATTCGAGGGTCTGTGAAGATATCTTTGTACGAGTCCACACGTACCCATGTTCCTTCTTTCTCCTTCGTCGCTCCTTTAACAATGTAGATCTCTGTACCGCCCTCAACAAATACCTTATCAACACAATATAGTCTGTCCTTGACGTACGGTATGGGCTGGATTGCGTCATATTGTAGTTTATACCTGCTCTTCAGACAACTGATGAGTATGGCTTTTTTGTCTAGAAAAATGGCAAAATTTGGTTTGTAAACATTACTTTTCGGTCAATAAAATTGGGCGTGTCAGTGTTTATATATAAACTGGAAACAATTACGTTGGGCAATCTGTTTGAAGTCGCTGTGAACGACAAAATTATACCAGTAAAATCGGAGTAATCTGCAATTTTATATCGCCTTATATGCGTTCATATCTACATATAACAATTCCAATCGGTTAGGTCAAATTAATAAGGTAGAAACAAAACAATAAACAATAAAAAAATATCACGTTGAACTCTCGATCATACACTGTAAGAGTAAATACAATGCTGAGGCTTAAATCCTTATCAATGTTTATTTTAAACATCAGCTTCCTTATGAATAAGTTACTAATACATTACTATGTAATTACAACAAACCTTGCACTGTATGGCGCTCCATCGATTATGACGTCACAACAACTTTCGTCACTTGTTGGCGGGATAAACTTGGGTCTTCACTTTTCTTTTCCGTTGAGTGATATTATCCATGATTATCTTTCAAAGCGATGATCTGTTGATATATATTGATACAGAATGCATGGTTAAAACTAACTTAACAAAATTATCATAAATCAATGTATAATTATATAAGTCAACAGAACCAGTCACTTTACCAACAGGTCCCTGTCTCGACAAAGATTACTGAAAGGTGAATCTCTCATTATCTCTTATTTACAGTTTATTGTTTACACAAAACCTCGACCTTTGAAGTAATCAAATATTAACCCGCCTTGAAAAACTTCAACTTTCTGTTTTGTTATCAATATTCATGATATCCTTTAAGAATGTCACCTACAGGTCGTCAGTATGGATGGCGGGCTTCACAATTATTGCGAGGCTCTCTCTTTATCGTAGATACAACGGTCATTCATTTGCATGTGAAAGAATCTGTTTGGGTTAATTTGTATTATTTTATCGATGCTAATCGATAGTGACATCAGAAAAAAATGTACGTCATACGTTTGACTATAGTCAAGGTTCATTGCAAAAAGTGAGGTTAAAAATCTGTTTTCTTTTTTAAACATTTTCAAATGTGGTCTGCAATGTGTATAATGCAGCAATAAAAAGCGCTCACGTGACGAAATATTAACGTTGAGGATCAAATCAAATTGAGTAATTATTCCCTCAGTAACCTTTATTTGATGAAATGAGAAAAAAAGGTGGCACATGTTATCAATACACACTCGTGTGTATAGTATTAGCCTACCAGGATAAAATTGTTAGCCTAAGTTAAATTGCTGCTGTAAGCGGCACGACTGAGACTCGGGCAGAGGAAAGAATAGCAACGGTTCCTTTATAAGCTATATAAGTTTGAATCTCACATGATTTATATTTTTCTAATAATTTTAGTAAAATAACCTTTACCATGCATTGTTCTGGTCACCCTAATAGAGCAAAAATGTCAGTCACGTGATTGCTATCATACAAAACAAAAAAATCTTAAAAATCAGTTAAATTCTTAAACTTAATCTGCTTATTCTTTTGTTTTAATATTCTTCCTAATTATCAGGAAGTTTTGTAGAGTTTAAGAATACTGTAATGTTTCACCGTGGTTTTACTGACAAAAACCATATTCCCACCGGGTAAGCATATTTTAACTTATTCAATGTTCTCTTTACTTCCCACATATATTCCTAACTTATAATACCATGTTCCATGAACTTTCCACTAGATTTGTCTTAGTAAAACTGATCCAATGGTCCATATTCTTCCCACATGATATACTCCATGTTCCGTACGGATAGAAAGTAAGACAAATGCATCTCTCTCGTGTATATAATTGTAAGCTGAAAATACGCCTATACCTTGAATAATCTATTTAATGATTTCAATCCCGATTCAGTCATTTTAAGTTGGACCTAAGCCTAAAGGCGCAAGGCCTGCTATGTATATACAAGTATTACAATTCTACATTTCTGTTTCGATAGGACTCACTGTTAGTATATATTTATGATCTGGTCTGACAGCAATTAAGTGCAATTAGCACATGCTCTGATTGGAAGAGATATGTTGTAGCTGCATGAATGAACTATTAAATAACCAGGATTTACATAATAAGAGTTTGACTAACATGAGCTTAACATTATTCCCTTCAAATTAATGAAATATTTAAATCGAAATGGAAATATGATCATACAGACATGGATAATAATTCTTATAAATTGAAAATACCTTGAAGACGCCATGTTTATATAGTAATCTGTTGTCATAAATTTAACATAGCCTGTGTTATTTATGAAGTGTTTAATATATCAGTACATATATCCTGTGTTATTAATGACGTGTTTAGTATTGCCTGTGTTATTAATGACGTGTTTAGTATATCAGTACACAACCTGTGTATTAATTACGTGTTTAGTATATCAGTACATATATCCTGTGTTATTAATGACGTGTTTAGTATATCAGTACATATATAGCTTCACACCATTACTGTCTCATGTACATTACTTACCAGTACGACCATCGATTTCTGGGTTTATCATCCAGAGTAGAATTTAAGTCTAGAACCCTTTAATCCTTAAATGCCAGATGAAAACCACGAAAAAAGAACATACGGAAACAGGAATGAAGAACATCCAATTGACAAGATGGCGTCGTGTAGGTCATGTGACGTGCTAACATACGGCCATGGACGCTAACTAGATATCGGTAGGAATCAGTGTATATATTTAACTGTTCATGTTTTATAGTTTACACAATCAAAGACTTTATTTGATATCTGATATTTATGCCTTGCTGTGTTTATTCTGTCATATCAGCCTTTCTAAAGTACCTGCTGTACGTATATGCATTGCTCTCAGTTACGTTTATTAATACAAACCATTGTAAGTTTCCGATGTATTTTGTCCTATGTGCGTAATATGCCTGTAAAGTACGAAAACTGTTTAGATGAAACTACAAGCGGTGATGGCCAACTCTGTATATGTCTTGACAAGAAATCTACATATTGGTTTACGAAAATTAAAACAACGTAAAACCACTTTTATTACACAAATATAAAAAAAGAAATAAATTATACATAATTTGACAAAGGACATCGTATATATAACGAGCTATAGAGCGGGATTCTAACAAGTAAGATTAAGATTACAAGGGTTCGTGATTAGAGTCCCGTTCTAGAAACTAATAATTTTTTGTTCTGTTCAAATCGATCGTCCTGGTCAGTTCTCCTTTGTTGATTAACTTCAGTAAGGCAGGATTTCAATGAACGGAAGAACTCAGTTATAGTTTAAGTCATCAACAATGCCTCTTTTGTATGAACGGGTTAGATGTTTTAAAATTATAGAATCATGTTAGAAAACTGAGAAGATAATTTCTTTTTTTTATTTAAAGAACTTTGTATGCTTCAGTTAGGCGACAATATGGTTCAGTGGCGCAATGGCGTTCACAGGATATCAAAGGTCTGGGAGAAGAGGGGGAGAGGGTGGGAGGAGCTGTGTATCAATAACTCCCTACTGTTTAAGATGTTGGAGCCTGAACTTTTGTGCTAGGTCCAGAGGCGGAGAAGGACCTCATAGAGTAGGGGGACTGCGCTGGATTATTGAAACAGGCTGCTATATGAGATGGGAGATCCTGCCCCGGAAAGATAAATATAAATTTAGACATACAATTATGCACTGTGCATATTTAGACTATAAAGCAGGTTTAAAGTAATTCTCAACGCAATTTTTACTTATAAATTATACCATAATAGTAAGGGTGATGATATAACCGTATCAAGGGTCCAATTCTTACCAGGATGATTACAACAATCCACAGATTGAACCATTTCCCGATGACTGACGACCTGAGATGTGACCACGACCCACATGCACTACCCTACACACTTGCTCTTTGACTGACGATCCGAGGTGGGGCCACGGCCCACACCCCCTGACTGACGATCCGAGATAGGGCCATGGCCCACGTGCCTTCCTCCACCCCTTGCGCACTGCACTGTAGGAGCGTCGAATGCCAGGTCCGGTCCCGAGGACAATGCCGGGCCCCCCCTTTCAACGAAAAAAAACCCAAAATTTTTTTATAGCCCCTCCATACTTCTCCCGGGCGCGCAATATGATTGCGAGGCCCCCAGACTGCAAAATAATGCTATCATTACATCACGTCAACTCCAATTTATACGACTATGCTTGCGTGTGTTATAAAACTCATCAACTTTCCACATCATTTAGGGGAGGGGAAGAGAGAAGATGGGAAGGAGAAGAGGGGGAGTGGAAGGGGAGGTAGAAGCAAGGGAGGGGTAGGGGAAGGGAGGAGGCACGTGTTCCCATTTTCCCAGTGGCTACGGTACTTTATATATTTACTGTACACAATAGTACGTATACAGGCAGGCATACGCAGGTATCCATATATCAGTGAATCAAATGAGATGTTGTTTATAATAGACACGACAAGCCGGTAACACATGACGCAGGGAACTTTGTCTAGAAGAGTCAATTACTGAATCAAAGTTAACTGTTCAGAGAAATCTCGTGCTATGCTAAGCATGGCTAATGATGGAAAACTTGACCAAAGGCAGATCACGCCGTACTATAAACACAAGAAGCCTATCTAGTAACAATATAACTATAATTCTGGTTTTGATACCTACCCAGATCACCGGAAATGGCACTTCTCGGGCTTGAAAATGACCAACCAGATGTAAAACTTTGCCTGAGAACCAATTTTCCCAATTTTTTTTCTCCATCCATAACCTTAGGTGATTCTACGTCGCGGCCAACAATACCCGTCAGCCCTACTGTTCAAGGTTTTAAGCCAATTATTTGTTCAGAATTTAAAAATTCACATTTCTCCTGGAATAAATTTACTTCAAAACACCCCATATTGTTGCAAAAAAAATTCATCTATGGACAACCAGTATAGAAAAACCTCCTTCAAACCCTAACAGACCGGTCAAAATTGCACGAGTAGAGGGAAGTTTGATAAAGAATGTTTGTCAGGGAAGTTTCGAAAATCCAGGCAGAGTTAATTTATTGGTGTACAAATATTAAAACCTCTTATAACGGCTACTTTAAAACTTCGTTTCGTTGAAGGAAATGAAAAAGAAACAGATGTTTCCGAAACCAAGCACTACAAACATAGACAGTTTGGAGGCTATATATCCTGGAACGCCATTTTCATGCTCACTGATATGATGTGATATCTGTTGTTTGCTTTACAAATTTGAATAATTCAAATGAGACTGAAATAAGTATCTGTTTATTGTGCAATGCCCCACATTCTTTACATTTCGAAAGACGCACAGTTTCAAGTTCATTGCACACTGAAGGCTTCGCTTCTCTATGTGCCTCCAGTTAAGGGAAGATCTTGTGATTTTCATCCCTAGATATCGCTAGATATTGATAGATATCCATACAGTTCAGTGTCCTTAGGATATCTTGGGATTTTTCGGGGCTTGATCTTGGGAAATTGCAAAGTCGGGAGTGATCACACTCACTAATGCACAACCCAAGCACTTCGTCCTCGTTCTGGCGTAGTGACGAATGTTCAAAATAGAACAAAATATAATTTGCATGGGTTATACGCAGGTATCAACATACGTGTTTTAGTAATTTTTCTTTGAGTGCATGAATGGGGTCGGATATGATGAGGGGAGGTGGTAAAGAGGGCAAGGAGAGCCGGCTGTTGAAAGGGGTGGTATATTGGTCTTATTCATTTCTAAAAAGAACGCCCAAAATTTGATGCAATGTACAACATAGACAAGGATTTTATATGGGTTATGGGCGGACATAAGTGTTTTAGTATGTTTTTCTTGGGTAAAATGGATGGTATCGGATAGATGGATGTTGAGGTAGGGAGGGCAAGGAGAGCCGGCTGCTGAAAGGGTGGCATATTGGTCCTATTTATTTTAAAAGCACCCCCAACATTTTCTACAATGTATAACATAGACAAGGGATATGATGAAATGTTTACACATGCATTTGCAACAATAATAGTTCCAGTGGCTTAATCTGTTAAGTCGGAACTCTTATGAAGCACACAGACTATGGAAAAGTGTGTGCAATTCTTCATTTTCAAGTTAGTGTATTACGTGAATTGTCTCTGACAGTAGTTTCTAAGTATCCTTTAAAAGTTTTGGAAGCTTTTTCACTATACTATCCCCTTAAACGGAATGTGAAATTTTTCATATACGCTCCAAGGCATATTCATAATATCCAACCCAACCTCGTCTGAATCCTCATATTTAAAGAAGGAAACAACTGTGCCATTGTTCAAGTGTTTCCAAGTTGTACTAAAGTATGTGGTTCTTTCGTTTTTATTTCCTTCCAGTATACATATAAACTTTATAAAGAGGAGTCATAAAATACCTCAACAAGAAGAATAACTAATATAAAAGGTGATTTTTTTCTTTAAGATGATAGGATATCATATCAAATACATTTACACATACACAAGTTAATACATAAACCGATATAACAAACAGACTTCAACAAACAGTCCAAGAATAACTAATATAAAAGGGGAAAAATGTTAAGATGATAGGATATCATATAAAATACATCTACACATACAAACGTTAATACATAAAACGATATAACAAACAGACTACAACAAACATTCTAAGTGCTCGGATGGAATGTATAAAACAGCACGGTAAATAAATGAGTGTCTGTAAACTTACGTTCGGTATTTTGTGGGAATTTCTTAGATTTCTGCTCGATTTTTGCAGAAGACTTTTTAGTACAGTATACAAAGGGTAATTCTGATCACGGTAAATCTTATTTGCCATTCTTGTAAATTCAGTTCTTGCAGCAGCATTTACCTTTTCTAAAAGTATATTGTAATCTAAATTAAATAAAGCTGCTGTATATTTAAGAAACTTGTGCCAGGGTAGAATAATAGTATCGACAACATTTTCCTTAGAATTTTGGTTAAAGAGAGACACAATGTAAACCACACTAGATACTATGAAATATACTTTTTTTAATACCTTGATGCTTTGCAAGAAAAGGTCAAACTGTCGTCGCTGTATACTACCAGTACTCAGTTGTTGGAGGTTCTAGCCACCTCAGATCCCTCAATAATAACACGTTTCGATCTTGATAGAATGAGACATTCATGTTTATGGTTTTATTTTCAAAAACAAATTTCCTTTATTTTGGGGGGTGACACCAATAAAGACTTGCGGCCACATGTTGGAACTATGTCATTTACAGCATTTACAGAACACTGATAATTTAATTGGTCAGTTTCAACAGAGCTCTTAGGAATTGTGCATGATACAGCAGTATCATCGGCATATTTTGTAACAGAAATGTGTGAATTGGACCTAATTTCATAACTATATATCGTAAATAATGTAGCAGATAATAGACCCACCCCCCCCCCTTTAAGGCACACCGACCTTTATATCCGATAACCTTTTATCCAACTTAACTTGTCTAGACCATCCTTGAAGAAATTGCGCCAGCCAATGAATAAACCATGTTTCTTTGATAAATTGTAAAGATCCTTCATTAATTGATTTGGCAAGATAGTATGAAACGCATTTGAAAAGTCAAGAAAAAGACCATTTGTTATAATTCTTTCCTTACAATTGAAATGAGACACAATATCATGGGTTAATCAAACGTTTGATATCTACAATACATGGTTTCTTCGAGTGGCTTGCAACTTCCGTTCTGGAACAGTAAGTGCCTTCTCCTTCCTTATGTAGAGCAACCTTATGGGTTAACAATCCCAATGTATGGAAACCAGATCTAAGGGTGCATCAGTTTGGTGATGTTCATTTGGTTTGTGTGTCCATATTCTGACTTGCTTTATTTTTTAAAAAGGTCTGGTATAACTTCCCCTGTGATCCTGGACTTCTTAGCCTGTGGAAGAAAACATGGCTCTGTAAAATCTGAAGGTTGCTATACAGATTTTCTAGTAATTCGGCCTAAACGCCCCCCCCCCCCCTTCCTCCTAGTCCTTTGTAGCAAAGTAACTACTTAAGAATAAACTATGCTATTACCTTCTAAAGTTTTATTTAAAAGTATGTGACCTTCAACTTTGTAATAAGTTAGGCTAGAGTGATGCTCGTGAAGAGCAAAGCCGCCGACAGCTAAGAGAAACCTTACTTCTTTAGGGAGATGTTACATTTTTAACGTTTCTTTATATATGACACTGAAGACTGGAGGAAGTCTAACGTCTTTGTCAAACACCTACAGTGGAATTACAACCTTCCTTACCGGTTTTGAACTAATGGACATACAATCAGCGTCCATAGCCTAGTTGGTTAGGGTGTCTGCGTACAAAGCGGGAGGCCCGGTTTCGAAACCCGGTGGAGGCTGGAAGTTTTTTCACTGTTCTGGATTTTCCTTCTCATTAAGTTTTCAATTATATATATTCATTTGCCTTTGTCGTTTACCTACATTTAATTAACATAAAGTATGTTCAAAGTATATCTCTTTCGAGATCCGGCTTAAGGCATCACAAATGATATTCGAGTTGGTTAGCATCATGTTTGATCTCTAGAGTAAGGCAACATATGTCACCGAAAACAGAACTAGTATTGTTCGATACAGGAGTCAAACGCCTACAGTGAAATTACGACCTTCCTTAACGGTTTCGAACCTCTGGACATACAATCAGCGTCCATAGCCTAGTTGGTTAGGGTGTCCGCGTACAAAGCGGGAGGCCCGGGTTCGAATCCCGGTGGAGACTGAAAGTTTTTTCACTGATCTAGATTTTCCTTCTCATTACGTTTTTAATTATATATATTCATTTGCCTTTGTCGTTTACCAACATTTAATTAACAGAAAGTATGTTCAAAGTATCTCTTTCGAGATCCGGCTTTAGGAATAACAAATGATATTCGAGTTAGTTAGCATCATGCTTGATCTCTAGAGTAAGACAAAATATGTCACAAAAAATAGATTTGGTATTGTTCGATAGATCTGTTCGGCAGATGACTTTAACTTCACCTAACTAAGATCGTGTCCACTAAAATTATACGATATTTTTAATCGTTTCCATTTGGGAGTATACGACATGCTAGTCTTGGCCAATTCGTTTGTAATACTCTTTTTCTCGGGTCAAACTGTACAGCCTCAGAGTCCGTTTCTGCCTACCACAAATGTGCTTGCGCGTTGTATTTTACATGCCCGATGATCTGTCCGATTTTACCTCCATGGTCCGATACAAACACTCTAAAGCGTTTCTTTCGAGACCGGCTTGAGGAATCACAAATGATTTCTAGTTAGTTAGCGTCATGTTTGATCTCTAGAGTAGTGCAAATATGTCACCAAAACAAACACTCTAAAGCTGCGTTTCCATGCACGGGGGCGGGCGGGCGGGCGGAAAAATCGCTCATCGTTATTTTCAATGGAGCCGTTTCCATGCACGCGGGCGGGCGAGCGGGTGGGCGGGCGGGCGTTTTCTCGAATCGGTCGTGGAGCGATTTTTTCCGCCCGCCCGCGTGTCCGCGTGGTATTTCGCAATCGATTTCCGGGGATTCCCCCGTTGTTAATAAACAAAAATGTAGTAGAACTATGGTAATATGCATACAAAATAGCGCGTTCACTTTGTTGTTGTGCACACTGAGATATACCGTGTTGCTTGTAGTTGTATTATATCGTACACACACAGTAGACAGAATGTATTGCTTGCATTAAGGCCTATCAATAATTCAAAATGGGCGGAAAACGATTAACAAAGGAGCAGACAGAAGAATTAATCGAACATGTGAGGCAAAGGTCTTATTTGTATGACGTAACTGATCCGAACCACGCTGATGCGGGAATGATTGCCAACGCATGGTTGGCAATCACGGAGACGATGGGTCTTAAGGACAAAGGTGAGACCAAGTTCGCCTGTAGGCCTACAACAAACAACCTTGCAGCCCTTGCTACGGCTCGCTGCCCAAAGGGATATTTAATTATCTTATCAGATAGCATTTTCATAATTATTCATAATTTTATGACCCATCAGGCAAAACAATTGACTAACATATGCCGATACCACAATGGATCCATGGGACATCCTATACGGGACCAAAGGAACCTGCACCCATATCCCAGGAAGCAATTTCCATTAGTTTCTTTTTGCCCGGCGATTACGTCGTCGATTAAGCAGAGCAAGTAGCAGTATTTCTGCATCAAGCAGATAAACTTGGCGATGTAAAGTAGAGAGGACGACCATTGCGCCGATGTAGGCCTAGGCGACTGTGCTGCGAGTTAACTTTGGAAGAAATGATCACGTACTCTCTGCCAGAGCGTTTACCCGCCCCCGCGTCCGCGTCCGCGTGCATGGAAATGGGTTCCCCGCGTAGCCCGCCCGTCCGCCCGCCCGCCCGCCCGCCCGCGTGCATGGA
This sequence comes from Apostichopus parvimensis, assembly GCA_000934455.1. Classification (NCBI taxonomy): domain Eukaryota; kingdom Metazoa; phylum Echinodermata; class Holothuroidea; order Aspidochirotida; family Stichopodidae; genus Apostichopus; species Apostichopus parvimensis. The sequence goes on from KN882222.1 coordinate 115,222, forward strand.
AACGCAGCTTAAAGCGTTGCCGAGGGCGTTCTCTGGAAAGTGCAGCAAATATATACGGGAAAATAGCTTTGTGAAAAAAGGGTACACTAGGCTGTACATACTAGGCTTCTTAACAAGACTAACGACATACTCAATAGCAGACTCTATTTGCAAATCATTTGGTAGTTAAACTTCATTTCTTTCGGAAATAATCATATAAACTTCCAAATAATTGCAAGCGATGCCAGGATTAAGATATAAACGTGCACAAAACTACGAACATGGGCGAGCGCTCCATACTAAGTACCCTGCTATCGGTACGGCGTGTGTTCGCTATACAGCTATTGATGGAGCCCAATAATACAGCTGTATGGACGTCCGGAATTTCCCCTTTCGTAAAGGTCCTCTCGGAATCCAACCAATCACGTAAGAGAGACCTATTGCGTAGTTAAATCATTGCGCAATGTATTTTGGTCAGAATTTCGTAGCTGAACTGGGCCTACCATAACAATAGTAACTGGTATGTAATGTGCCGTATAGCATAAGCCAATTACACTGTTTACAGGTTGTACATTGTAGCTAACCAAAAACAACAATTTCTTTGTCTCAAATATCGAGCAAATATGACGAAAACAGACGAAGATGACAAGAAAAGTCCAGTAGATGGCCATGATGATAACAGAAATGTAAGAAAGCATAACAACGTCATTGCGGCGTACGCTTCGAATGGGAAAAGAATAATTGTTTATACTTTGTTGAAAATTAAGCCTAAGGTTAACTTACAGGCCTGGCTAGAATGATGTAGACTAGGCCTAAGCCCTATGCTGTTTTGTGTAAACCCAGCGGTAAGGGTCAGGAGTACTTTTAAAGGCCTAAGGAAGTAGCTAACAGAAACTTAAGTGCCAGTACACTATGATACACAGGCAAGGGGCAAACCTGGTTACCATTGAGTAGGGGCATATGTCTAGCCCTACATCATAGTACAGCACTAACAGTAGCCTTGATGTTTCAATTCAAGTTCTTGACCTAGCCCATAGACATCAAGGAGCCAATGATAAGTAAAATAAGACCAAATACATGCAAAGTATTGCTCTCCTTGAATTGCAGAATAGACCTATCCCACAACTTTGAAGCAACACCCTCATCCGTATAGGGAGTCCAGTCATACGCAGAGAGATGCAAATGTCCAATATATCATGTTGTGTGGCTTCACCGTCAGGATGGTTAATTTTTGCCATTCCTATTAAGACCGACCCATCATTACATTGTTATAATTATTACTATGAGACCTGATTGAAACTAAAATTTGTTTGTGATTTTAGCACTAAAAACTTTGATAATAATTGAGCTGTTTGTGAAAGGGAAATTTCTGAAGGATAATATGGTTCCTAGTGTCTGAGTTGGTGCAGCCAGCAACAGTGTTGTAGAGACCGAGTGTGAATACTCAAAGATTAAAAAAAAGACACCTGCACACTCTGGGGTTCTGTGCAACTCTGCTTTATTTTCTATAACACTATTTACAAGAACCTGATGACCAGTCTGACAGAGGCTGGTCATCAGTGTTTCAACCAATCAAGATGATACAGTAATACAGAAACAGTAACCAATCAAAACATATGAGTCCTTTAAATGCATTTAAACATTTCTAGAAAATTGTCACAACTAAGTGCCATTCAAATCTTCCTGCGGTTGGCTACAAACGCACCATATCCTGTGATTTACTTTGGCCAAGTTTCTGTTATGAAATAAATATGATTTGCTGTGATTAAGCCAAAAATATTTTATTTTGAAAATTTCTAGTTGCTAATGATATGAAATTACTTCAATTTAATGGTATGTAGTTTAATTGGCTGTTTGAGAGCATTGTGGTTAAGGCAGTGGACTTGTGATCTAAGATTTGCAGGTTCGAGTCCTGCCCGATAATTCATTACGTTGTGTCCCTGGGCAAGGCACTGAATCTCCTTTGCCTCTCTTCACCCAGGTGTATAAATGGGGACTTGTAAGGTAACCTGTAAACATAGAACTTTGGTCCCCTCCACCCCCCCCCCCCAAATGGGAACGTCCCAAACGGGACAGGTAGATTTGGTGACCTGAAGTGCCCCAGGAGGGATTGTTTGAATTGTACACACTTTAGTGTGTGGTTGTGACAAGGGACAAGTTGTTAAGTCATTTGAGGCGGCCTTGCCCTCAAACAAGACTGTAAACATTCAACTTGTTGCTACTGCAGATGACATGTTAAATAAATGCAAACGTGATCATAAAGACCTGTGTTCATAATTTCGTTGGGTCGTTTATCCAGCACAGTCGGCAGATCTATACAAAACTTGTTTTAAACATGGTAGACTGAATTGAAAATAGAAATAACTTAATTTACATTCTTTCTTGATTTAACATGTACGGTAGTTCAATCGGAGCACAAGAGGAAGCCAGTTAGGTACTAATACTCATAGCATTGACAACTTTGTGAGATATAGAATTTTAAATGATCCATTAACAGCTGTGTATTCTTTGAACTTACTTTGTAACTAGCTATATTGCTATGCATGTTTTCCCCTCAGTTGATCATTCAGTGATTGCAAATGGCGACCTGCATGTTTACATCTCTCCAGTTGGGCTTCACACTTTCAACTGTACATGATTATGCTATAAATTTCTGTGGTTTAGGTTGTAAAGGTAAACTGCGACTGTCGAAATTTAGCAATTTTAAAGCCGTTTCTATATCTACTTTATTGCATATCTAAAAACAGGAGAGCGTGAGGCTAAATATCAGGATAATTAGTAGGTATTGTACGGTACTTTACGTTTTCAATCTTTACCCCTTGTTATTCTAAAAAATTGGACAATCCTGATTTGAAATGACATTGTTAGGGTTTTCTCTTTGGCTATATGTTTAATGCACTAAGCACAATGGTTGTCATAATAAGCTAGTAGGCTACTGCTATATCACCAAGTATTTTCCAGCGCAAATTGCTAAAAAAAATATTCAAATCTGTAGCAGTGCAGCATGTTTTACACTCCAACAAAAGCAAAAGGTCAGAAATTGAGAAAGTTAAAAATGCAACTGAAATATTTGTTTACAGTACATCATGTGATAGTTACCATAGTAACTAGTTTCCTTTACCATAGCCCCCACCCCTGTACACCTCCCATATTCTGCATGTTCTAGCTACTGTAGTCACATCTCACGTAAGTAAGTATTATACTGTAGAATACATGAACGACTCTGAATTTTTTTTCTCCCAATCATCTGTAGTCACTCGGCGGCAAAGTGAGGAAACAGGGAGGTCGTAAAGGGAAGAGAGCTTCGAAGGCAATCGATCAAAAAACCAAACTGGAGAGGAGTCGACAGAGTGCCAGGGAGTGCAGAGCCAGGAAGAAAGAAAAGTACCAACTGCTGGAAGAAATGGTTGAAGGGAAGGAGAAGGATGTTCTTGATTTAAGAAAACAGCTAGAATCGGTAAGC
>KN882222.1:189174-199705 GCA_000934455.1 Apostichopus parvimensis
GAAGAAATCCCACGTATGTCTTGTGTTCCTTTCAAGTAATGTTAGGCTATGTACATACAACTTTTGTACCAGCTTGGACAGGGACATTATAACGTCGAAGTTATGGCTTAGGTCTTCTCTAGTCATATAAGAAAAGTGCAGCCTAACTTAGGCCTAGTATCCAATGGTTTTAGTTACAATATTCAATACTGGCGCAATGCCAGCATAAAGCGCGACCTAGGCTCAGCACAATGTAAGAATTGCTGAAATATGTTGATGCTAGCCTGTTACAGTGTTAGTTGCTTACAAGTTGAAGCCTGGGAGGATTTCTTCCCTCAGAATACTTTGATCATATTGAATAAGGGGTTAATCAACGGTCTAGCGTGCGTTACTCACAGGATTAATGCACGATCGGGGGTTAATGCAAGCGATGCAAGAGGGCGGAGCCCGAGTGCATCCAGCGATAGCATTAACACCCGGAGTGCATTAATCATGTGAGTAACGCACACTAAACCGTTGATTAACCCCGTTCATTCATACACTACCATTTGTGTGGGGGAAAAATCATAAAACAAAACATTTTTGGTTACATATAACCAACGATTTATTAAAGTGATGCCCCGTAATTTTACCGTGCGTTACTCACAGGATTAACCACGGTCAGCTGACCTGCATGGACCAATAGGATTTAGGAATCTTTACTAAGTATGAATGAAGTAGTGTTCTACACTTGCGAGATCCCCCAACTGTCCGAAGGGATTTAGTCAAGTTTAGTAATAAAAACCTACTCTTCAAGTACTCTGGAGTTGTTTCCTCTCCTGTGATATTGTGGATTTAAGTGCTAACTTGCCAGTGAGTAAAGGTCAAATGAAATGCAAGGTTTTCCAGAGAATGAGATTCAATATTCCATATCATATACAAGCATTATTGTAGTTTGTGTAACCCAAAATACTCAGTAGGGGCTATAGCGCCCTTCTCAAAATACTGCAGTGCTTTACAACACCTTTACTGGTCCAAGACAACCCATTATTGGAACATATCCATAATTTCCAGGGTTTGTGCTGATAATCCTATTGACGTATCTTCAGCTTCAATATCACTTTTACATACTTTTACATAATTTACTTACTAAAAGTGTAGGGGTATTTTACAGCTAACATGTGTAGTTGATTGCCCACAAAGACTGCTGTAGTGTCACGTTGCTATCTGAATGCAAAATTTCCTAAGAACTTTCATAAAAGCTTCAGAAACCAAACACTGTAACACTGTATAATCACTTAATTAAAAAGATCAATGATTGGATCAAAGTGGAACTGCTACCATGGGTTTTTCTTTGTTGTGAGTATCCTTTTGTTTCTGAAGTCGCCTGAAATTTCTGAACAACTAATTTAATTTCATGTTAGTTTATATTTCACTTTTGATTTAGAAGTCACTAAGGCTTGAACTGCTCCATGATGTAATAATTCAACCGTAGGAAGAAACCCTCTAGTGAATATGAAGACACATACTGTACGGGATACAGGAGAGCAGGACCTATGCACCTATCAAGCTTCTTTTGGTATCCTACACTTCTTGATGCACAGAGTTCCATAGGAATGGTAAGAATGAAGTAAATCTGGTTTGTTGTGCCTGATTCACCAAACTGCTGGCTAGCAAGCATGGTTATAAAAGGAAGTTAAATTCCCCTGCCACTCTTTGTCAATATCATGTCATGATAACATTTCTTCCTTGCATATTTGAGAGCTAAATACTGTTTAATTAACACATTTAGAGGGCATTCAAAGATGTACAAGCACTGGCTTCCATTAGGGTGGTGAGCACTTGCCTAACCCCCCCCCCCCCTACATGGGCTACACTAGGGCTTCAATTTATACTTCATAGAATTTATATTTTTCTCTCTAACATGTATTTACATGCTTTAAACTTAGTAGAAGAGGACAAGAAGTCTCAGAGATGGTACAGAGCACTTCTGAAGCACCCCAGCTAGGGCTCAGATATATATTCCACAGAGTAAAATCAGATTAAGTATTTCTATTCCTGACATGTCCTCGTGTGCTTTAAATTGCTAGCAGTTTCCAAAAACTATGTGAAAAAAACTGAAGATTTGGAGAGCTTTGCAGTACCCTTGTAATTCCAGCCACTATAAACATTGAACACAATGGAAATACTTCCAATCTGAGTATATACAGCTGTCAATACAGAATTGTCACTTGCTGAGCCAGTCACTGCAGTTGGTTTTAAAGAATCTAATTGGTCTCAACTTCACCGACTTGAGTACGTTGGCTTAATAGGGACATAAAGGAAAAAAATAAGTGTCCCAAAATTGAACATTTTGACTTTTTTATCTCATAACTATTTCAACAAAAAATTTTGAGGTTACAAGTGTCTTCATCTGCCAAATTTGTGGAAAGAACTGACCATATTGGATAGCTATTGACAAGCTGAACAGGGTACTCTATAAACATTTGGTGATCTACAGTAAAATCTGGAAAGAGACCCCCAGAGAGGGTGTAGCTAGGTCAATGTAGGCAATGCAGTCTCCAGGGGCCTGGTGCCATTAAATGAAGAAAAATAATATAAAAACACCCATCCACCAAAGCTGACACACTAAATTAGATACAATTATCTCCTGATGAGTGGAAATTGAAAACACATTCTGTCCTCAATAGGAAAGAAGGTGCGAAATCTCACAAATTTCTCAGTCAAGCCCAAACACATGCATGGTTGGGTTGTGTGAGGTTGGACTCTCCTTTGGGATCTCATTTACATCACTTCACCACACCTTTATATGCCACTTCCACTAAACACGGACAGTCCGGTTCAAGTTTGATGGTTTACTGGTTAATTGTTTTTACACTTACCTGGTTATTGGAATCTGACGTGTACTTTCCTTCCTCTGGATTTTTTTTATGTGAATGTCCATGTAGACAGGGTAGTTAGCCAGAGACATACACATAGCTATTTCTGACTGACATTCTCAATATATCTTATCATTAGGACTTAATTTTCATTCACATCGTTTTCTTTTCTCTTCATTAGGTTAACTTGAATTATCCTGAAGCGAGCTATTAGGGGATCACCTATTCCACCTGTAGTTACCAGTTTTGATGGAAGTGTTCATACTGTGCTGACAAGGAAAATGAATGTTTCATCAGCTGATATTTCCTCCATGTGATAGTAATCACATTAATGGTTAGTGTAGAACAGTGATAGTAATGTTTCAACAACCTCTGGTAGATTTTTTGGATAGCATCGCAGATCAAGGAAGACTCTTTTGTCTCCATTCACTCTCACTAAAAGAATTTTATATAAAGTTTTAACTCATCCACTCAAAATACAACTGACAGAAATAATCCCTAGTCAGGACATTAAAATGATCGGATCCTTGCTGGATCAATCCAGTACTTGGTATGTTTGTTATGAGCTTGCCATGACACAATAGCTGCCTTAACACCCTCTGGTACATTTTACCATTTGCCAAACTGAAATAAAAATTGCCTCCTGAGACTCAAATGAATAAAGTCTTCTAAGAACTCCTGACACTCCCAGAATGTTAAGACTGGAAGACAACTTGTTGGTTTTTATGAAAGTAGTTTGGGTTACCTACAAATATATCTTCTGTTTAGGTATTCATTCTCTTCAGATTAAAATCAAAAACTCGAAATACCATTTTAGATATTCTATAATGATGTAGCAACATTAAAAAAGTCAACTCAGTCTGTATTGCTGAGCTTTGTGTTAGAGGTATTTGTAATGACTACTCCATCAAACAAGAAAAAACACCTTGATCAATTTGAAAAGGTCACACATACAGTAGGTCACACAACTAGAGATATAATCTTGAACTTTAATGTAATTTGTTTGTTATGATGTTTATTTACTGTAGTACAGTAGAGATGACTGTTTTAAGCAAATATTGGAATATGATTCGAAACACAATTGGACAGTACAATACAAATCACCTCCACCTTTGATATTCATCTCAAAGATGTCTATCATATCAGCTAAAAATAATAGTTGGGTTTACTTCTCCATTAATGGTTAGTATTTTTCTTCAAACTCTTGATAAACTGTCGCACACCAGTGCTACTATCCACAATCTCATCCTGTGAGGTTAAATCAACATTACTCAAGTAGGGTGTACACAAAACCAGTGAAATTGAGAGCCAGACACAGTTCCAAGCCCAATTGTGTCACCTGGCCAACTTTCTTAAGTCTTTGTTTATCCTAAGGTAAAGTATATTATTCTTTATCACATATTTCACTGGGCACTCGAATGACAGCTGTAGCCCCCACCAAACCCCCTCCCCCCTTTCCTCACACCAAGACTGCACAAAACAAACTGTTATGAGTATATATAAAAGTCTGCAGATTAGACAAACATGTACTTTAACTCAATCAATGATAGAACAATTTCAGCATTTCAGAAATCCTACAAATCCATCAACCTGTAGACAGTACAGTGAACCACTGGTTCCTAGATTATGTAACCAGAATCTTTCATCATATTTTCTTCAGGCTCCATTCTATTTTCAGGGCTGTATCAATATAAGTCGTGTTTCTCAATATAATATAAACCAGATTTGTGAATTGCTAGTGGTATTACTTAAAGTTTTAATGAAGATTTAATGTTGGTCTCAATTTCAGATTAATGATTGTTTAAATATTTCAATTAGTTTGGTATTGGTTGAGCTGTATATCACTGTTGGAATCATTTAGAGACCTTGAACTCATCTTGTACAGTCTATAGATTTGTATTCTTGTTGCACTAGTTTCTTTACAATGTTATTATAATGATAACTGAGTTGTAAGTATTATTTCAAGATAGTATATAATATCAGAAGACATCCCACATCTCTTACTAATTTTATTTCTTATTTATTTTGAAACTACAGTAGCATACCATATGTTTATAATAGCTGTGTTATTTCTATGTATTTGACAATGTTACATGATAGAATTCTGCTACTTGCAGACTTAGTGACGACAATGTAAATGAATAATAACATTTTAACTGATGGCCAAATGCATTTTGTTTTTCTCATCATCAGGTAAACTTGCATTATTCAGTCATGAGATCAGCCTTTTTAGGGATTTGCCAGTTTCATATCCAGATTACAGCTCTTGGAAGACATGTGTACAGCTTACATGAGCAGGGTAATGATTACATGGTTGACCACCTGATTCTTACCCCACCCACCCAATCCTTCCCCTCTGCCATGAGAATACAAGTGTTTAGGTGGATATTCTTACTCCATAATGTGTCAGATGATCCCTTAAGGGACATTTCCCCACTGGAAAGTCCTTCATTAAGCACTCCCTACCCCCCCCAACCCCCCTCCCCCCTTCAATTTCAATCACTGCAAATTGCAAAACAAGACATAGCATATTAAACATCTAAGTTTAGATACCTCTAAAGGTTGTGTCTTAGACTAACGAATTCTGCGAAGCCTCTTTTGTTCAGTGTTTCTCTAATTGTAGCATCATCTCTACACATTGTACCATAACTGCAGGTTTCAATTGAAGGAAGTTCTGATGTGATTTCTATATTATAGCTATGGTCATCTCTAATCTTTCAAATCTGACCAATTTTAATGGTCATTAGACATCCATTGTTTCATAATGAAACAGTTCATTACCATTTGAGCATCTAATGCTAATGAAGGCTTTCTGTTGTCACTGTCCCCAGGTTGAGTGGATATTATGTAATTTATGACAAGGTCCACCCATCCCATTATATTAAATAGTTGTCATGGATAATTATTAGAGGTATTGATAATTGACAAGCAACAGTTTATGATTCTATCACAGAAGATCATACAACACAATATGACAAGTTCTTGTAGGATTCAGCATGTTAAAGGGTGTGAAGACTCGCACAAAAAGAAACGTCTAATGCCGGTAAATTGACCTAGTTTCGAATGAGGTGTAACAGAAGTGTTAAACACCACCATCGATCCCAAAAATACACACACAGCTTGCTATACCGTCGGTAATTAGACACTAGTGCAGTCAGTACACACAGCTGCGGTCAATACCCACAGCACAGTATACAAACGATACAGCGATGGACATATAACAATTAAGGTATCACGTTTCATTACTGTCTGCATTTTGTAGCGACACGAACAAAACGTCACTTGCAAGCAACAGAAAGTTAACTTTTTCAGTTGGCCGCACGCGGTTTGGGGGGAGTCTTCAATGCCTTTAAGTCATCTGACATCCTTAATGCATTTTGTATGCTTTTTATGTTCTTAAAGCTATTGTGTAACTCAGTAATTATGTTATTAGTGTGTGTAAGGGGAGGTGGGGGTGTCAGGTTGCTGTCTATTGACAAAGGTGGAAATGAGGTTACTGGGACGGTTGTGGAAGCAAATACAACAACATTTATGTATTAAAACAGCCATAGCTTGACACTGGTATACTGATTGTTTGACAAAAGCAATCCAGACCAGTAATTAGGCCTTACTTTGCTTGACTTCAAAGTAACAAAATTAGACATTTGGTGTTAAAGCGAAAAAACAATCATGTTAAAAGTACCCAAACTAGAAAGTTTGCTGATCAATTAGCCTAATCCAAAGGATTACAAACATGTTACCAAATTTAACCTCTTTTTTTGTTTATGGGTAAATTTTCAAAAACTGTTCAACTTGAAAATACAAAAAAGTGCCTTTCAATGAAATGAAATAAATTTGCAGTCTATTGAGTTGTTTCAGTGACACAATGTTATTTTAGCATTAGCTTGTATATCTGTGAGCAATAGAAAAACTGTTGAATAAATATTAAAAAGGCATACTCAATAACAATGGAGTTTATTGTTTACATTAAAACATATCTTGTTCTGATATTCTCAATATAGAATTAGTGACAACTGATTCCTATTGCTTTTGTCCTTACCTCCTCATTAGGTAAATATGGATTAATTAGTCTTGAGACAATCCTTGGGGTCACATGATGCGGATCTTGCACAGAATGGTTTACAATATGCTGATGGTAATGGTAAGTGTATAATTAGTGTATAGCAAGACTGGTAAGCTGGGTTGTAGTTATAATTAGATTTGATTTGGGTAGAAAGTGACTTTGTTACTGCCTAATCCTGGGGGAACAGTAATTGTTTTGAATCTTGCTTGATCAGCAAATTCCCTAAGGGCCAGAGGGGAAGATAAAGGGCCTCAATATAACATACATACACCATATATTAAGCACTGCATGCCATACATTGTATTGTTTACCAAAGTGTAAAAGTACACAAAGAGGTGTATATGTTAATAAGCTGGGTCCACTTTATAAATAGGCAGCAAATAGGCAGTAAAATGTATGACAGGCTTTTAAACAATCAATTTAGTTCATAAGTTCATGTCCCCTTACTATTAAATAGAGTCACTTCAAACAAAACAAGACCCATACCCACACTCAATTAGAACACTTCTTAAGTCTGGTTTATATTTAGGAGGAGGACTATCCTTATTGTTATTTCTCAGTTACAAACTAAGGAATGAATTGGAACAAGTAGTTAAACTTGACCAAACCTATAGTACACAGTACATAGTAAGGCTTCCATTGGCCCAGTAGTTACGTTAGATATACATTTAAACTTAAGTTATCATCAACTTCAATATCCCAAGACTAAAGTATGCTACTTGAATAGGGTTAGTTTTCTAGAAGGTAGCCTGTAAGCTCCTCCCAGTAGTAGCAGTACCTATGTGAGATTATTTCCTTTTGATATAAACCCAAGAGTTGCCAAGGCTAAGACATTTATAAAAAAAATTAATATGTGACATACTTCTCCATCATTCTATTTTAATGGAGATGTGTATTAAGTGAGTTTGTTACTATATATAATGTAAGAGTGAACAACACCCTGCAAAAATGCCTCAGCAAGTGAATCAGTGATGTTGTTGCTATGATCACACTGTCTGAAGCAGTGAAGCCTATGTGCTTCCACTTGCTATATGTCACAATTAAGTCTTTGTTTAATTAAATGTAGAGTGACTGACAGGAACCATTTCTCCTTTTCCATCCTAACCTTTCCTACTCTTTCCATCTCAGTGATTCCAAAACCCAAGAAAATTGATGTCAAATTTGAATCTGAAGATAATCTAGTCTTTATGCCATTTGTCAATGAGCTATATACTAAGGGATTGCAAGTAGAAGTCTGGTTGGTTTACTGTAATGTGTGCATATGTTGTTGTCAGTCAGTAATACAAGAAATGCATGTAAGTTCTGGATCCTATGCATTTCCTCAGAGTAAAAACCAAAGTAATTCAGAATTCCATTCTTAGCCATTGTTTAATAGTGTTAGAGGGTTCTCTTAATGTGTTCTGTCTAAAGATGTACATTATTTGCACTTCAGTTATAGTACTGGCCAATTAAGAGATAGTTTCAGCAAACTCAAGCACAGCCTAATTAGTTTCACAAATTACATCAAATGCACTTTTTAAGATTCCACTTGTTTAATTGTGTAGAGGTAATAACTTTAAAAAAAATTAATTACTATATTGTAGTATTGATGGAAGATTTCTCTAAAGTGGAGGCAGTTACTGTAAGATTCCTAAATTATTAGTTCATCAGAAGCCTTTTTTAAAAATAAAGATTGCCCACATGCCAGGCAAGCTAAGTGTTTGTAGTATGTACCTTGGTCTGTTCATGGATGTGTTTGAAATTGAGAAACTATGAAATATCAAGTCTCTGAAGTTAAACGTGCATTGTCACCTGTAATATTAGTATTGTTTTGACCCATTAATACAATAAATCAGATGAGAGCGAATGAATTAGGGATTCTCCAGGCAAGGTGAGTAATGTAGTTATGCTGTATTATTGGTTTATTTACATACATGGTATGTATAATGGGTGTATTGGCATACATGGTATGTATAATGGGTTTATTGACATACATGGTATGCATACTGTGTAGATTGGCATACATGGTATGTATAATGGGTTGATTGGCATACATGGTATGTATAATGGGTTGATTGGCATACATGGTATGTATAATGGGTTGATTGGCATACATGGTATGTATAATAGGTTAATTGGCATACATGGTATGCATAATGGGTTGATTGGCATACATGGTATGTATAATGGGTTGATTGGCATACATGGTATGTATACTGGGTTGATTGACATACATGGTAGGCATAATGGGCTGATTGGAATACATGGTATGCATAATGGGTTGATTGGCATACATGGTATGTATACTGGGTTGATTGGCATACATGGTATGTATAATAGGTTGATTGGCATACATGGTATGTAAAATGGGTTGATTGACATACATGGTAGGCATGAGTTGATTGGCATACATGGTATGCATAATGGGTTGATTGGCATACATGGTATGTATAATGGGTTGATTGGCATACATGGTATGTATAATGGGTTGATTGGCATACATGGTATGTATAATGGTATAATGGGTTGATTGGCATATGTATAATGGGTTGATTGGCATACATGTAATGGGTTGATTGGCATACATGGTATGTATAATGGGTTGATTGGCATACATGGTATGTATAACAGGTTGATTGGCATACATGTTATGTATAAAGAATGAATGGGTTGATTGGCATACATGGTATGTATAATAGGTTGATTGGCATACATGGTATGTAAAATGGGTTGATTGACATACATGGTAGGCATGAGTTGATTGGCATACATGGTATGCATAATGGGTTGATTGGCATACATGGTATGTATACTGGGTTGATTGACATACATGGTATGCATAATGGGTTGATTGACATACATGGTATGTAAAATGGGTTGATTGGCATACATGGTATGTATTATGGGTTGATTGGCATACATGGTATGTATACTGGGTTGATTGACATACATGGTATGCATCATGTGTAGATTGGCATACATGGTATGTATAATGGGTTGATTGGTATACATGGTATGTATAATGGTTGATTGGCGTACATGGTATAATATAATGGGTTGATTGGCGTACATGGTATGTATAATTGTTTGATTGACATACATGGTATGTATAATGGGTTGATTAGCATACATGGTATGTATACCGGTTTGATTGGCATACATGGTATGTATAATGGGCTGATTGGCATACATGGTATGTAAAATGAGTTGATTGGCATACATGGTATGTATAATAGGTTAATTGGCATACATGGTTTGTGAAATGGGCTGATTGGCATACATGGTATGTATAATAGGTTGATTGGCATACATGGTATGTATAATGGGTTGATTGGCATACATGGTATGTGAAATGGGTTGATTGGCATACATGGTATGTTTTATCGTGGGTTGATTGACATACATGGTATGCATACTGTGTAGATTGGCATACATGGTATGTATAATGGGTGTATTGGCATACATGGTATGCATAATGGGCTGATTGGCATACATGGTATGTGAAATGGGTTGATTGGCATACATGGTATGTATAATAGGTTGATTGACATACATGGTATGTGAAATGGGTTAATTGGCATACATGGTATGTATAATGGGTTGATTGGCATACATGGTATGTATAATAGGTTGATTGGCATACATGGTATGT
>KN882222.1:206534-219074 GCA_000934455.1 Apostichopus parvimensis
TCACATACACGGATGTCGTGTATGGAAGGTAAATGTTACATCCAGTCCGCATATGTGACAAAATCAACAAATAACTAGAACAACTGAAATATGCCAGTTCGTTGTTCCTTTGACGTAGACCAAAGCTAGGCTATATTTCTAAAAAAAAAGTACTCTAGCTAGCATGCGACTGCAATATAAACGAAGAAAATTATAACCATCACAGATTAACCGGACAACCAAGCTCATTAACGGTTGTCAATCACGACGAACACATGTTCCGGGCGTGACAGAGAATACACAGTCCTGACACTCAAATTGAACAATATGTTAACGTTACTGTATCCTCGTCATAGAAATTCAACTACGAAGAATTCACAGTTTATCGCCGTTTGTTTAAGAAGTGAAGCATTGACAAAGTGAGGGCGCTTTGTGGTGAACGGCAAAAAGCCAGATCATTGGTAAGTCTTCACAATACATTGTGCATTCGACTTTGAAACTGAATTTGGTTATACCCGCTTTTTCTGAAAGAGTAGGTGTACTTTGCACAACAGCGACATGCTATGGCGACCATCGTGGTAAGTACTATACTCCCAATTTAAGAACCAACTTTTTTTTCTCACCTCTTTAATGACTCGTGTAAGTGGAGTGTTTGTGCACCTTTTAATGTCTGGAAAGGGTCATTTCCGGTATCCGAGAGGCACATGGCAAACATTCTTCTTGGTTTTATTATTTTAGTGCTCCACTCAAATATAGACATAGCATAATTGTCCCTAAAAAATGCCGTGAAAAAGCAACCGTCCCTCCTCCCCACCCTCTTCCCACACACACCTCCTTTTGTGTTATACTTCCGTATTAGTCTGTGCATGCAGTTATCAGTTTAATGTTAATGATGCAAAGTGGGTAGTAGCTCATTTTTTCTACCCTAGATTACAATAAGGGTTATGTCTACCCTAGATTAAAGTAAGGGATATGTCTACCCTGGGTTACAATAAGGGATATGTCTACCCTAGATTACAATAAAGGATATGTGTACCCTAGATTACTATAAGGGATTTGTTTACCCTAGATTTCAAATTCTGCCTAGAGTTACCCTTTAAGACAAATTTTAACTGATAAGGTATTATTAGCCTGATTTACGGCAATACAGTGTCCATTACGTTGATAGGAACACCCTACATCAAAAAACAATAATTTCGAAATGTTTAGAGCTATATATCAACCTTCATGCAGCGTCAATTACAACATATCCATACGAAAACTCGAATACATCGTGGAATCAATCTACACCGTTACTTTGTTCTTTGTGATTGAGTGTTGTATAGCATTTCAGTTTAAATCATCATTTACACCTCTACAACAGGTTTCACATTACTACCGGTGAATGGTACGGTATTGAATCTTATGTTCCTTTCCATGTTTTGTAGAAGGCCATGTTGAGAAGTAAATAAAGCAAATTGTTGTACGGGCTTGTGTAGACTCGATCAGTAATCTCTCAGTTGTGGCGTTTATTGCATTAACTCTTTGACCCTTGGAGTTTACAGTTTGGTTTTCTTTACATATTTTAGAGATCTGAATCGTGTATTTACGGAACGCTGTCTGTCTAGATTATCTGAGACATTTATTTCAGTAGACTTAATTCTTGAACTATCTTTGCTTATACTTCCAATAGGTTTGAATGATATCTCATAACTATATATATATATATATATAACAAGATTTATTTGATATAAAACAATACATTGATAATTTGTGACTTTCTCTTGGCGGGGTGTGTAGTTTAATGTAATATACATTTATCTAGATTTGTTTGGCGCTGAATTTAATGTAGCCTAATCATTCATGAAGTTGATTTTTTTTCTAATTTTGTTTTTGATATTGCTTTTTTGAATATTTAGTTAATCAATCAAAATCATGTTCTATTGGTATAGTTGACAGAAACTATCGTTACAAAACTATTTTCATATGATGAACATACTTACATCAAATCTAGATGCAATCTCTAAGAGCTGGATGGTGGATCTCTGAAGGAGCTTGCTGTGTCTGTTACTGATCCGAACTTCCTTTGAACACAGATCCCTGACGGTGTCCTTGATTCCATCTACCTCACCAGTTTGTTCCAGGATACAGAGGATGGCAAACTTATCACCGTCTTTCCTGCATTTCAAGTATTCTATTATTCTCTTCCCAACTGCTGGGCTAATCCCACAGGTGAATCTATAGAGGTACTGAAGATTAAATGGATCCACTTTATCAAGCCTCCAGCTCAGATGCATCTCTTGTAGCAGCTACAATTTCTACCAGTCTGAAACACGCAAACCATTCACAGAATAGTTGATGGTAGAACCTTAAGTCAGTCTTTGTCTGTATGTCTGTAGTAGAAGTCTGTTCGTTTGTCTCAGCAGACACTTCTTCCTCTACCAAGATACCTACTGCAATATAATGTTGACAAAACCCTTGACCTAGTCGTGTACAGAGTCCATCCTTACGCCATGATAACTGTTTGTTTTCACCGCAGAGACCTTCAAATGCTACTTTACTCAGTTCGTCGTGTTCACTTTCATGTTCGCTCATGTGTTCCTTTGCGTGTTTGTCCAGTGATTTGTTCCTCTTGTGACTATGGAAACATTTAATCATGTAGCGAAAGAAACCGGTAACTGACTTAAATTTCTGAAAATGTTTCTTTTCGTGGGTCATGTGAGAAAACATTACAAATAAAAGAGGCACTTGACATAGGTCATCCAGGATCGGGTTTTCTTTCAAAGCGCGCTTAATGTTAGCAACGCTTTTTTCGTCTTCCCCAGTAACAGCCTTGCGAATGTACTGGTCACGTGCTTTTTCGTCAAAGCCAACTAACCTAACATATTTTGTGTTTGATTTGTCATAATCCTTCGGAAGATATCTGGTTGTCATGGTAACATCAATATCTTCAAACAGATTGCTGGTAATGATCCGTCCTACGTCACTTCCGGTAGCTCCGTCCCTATCAGGAAACTCATCATACCCGTCCAGGAGTACCTTAACAGAAGAACAGCTTTCAATGATATTTTTAATATCAGAAGATTTGATACGAGGATCGTTTGGTGCTAAGAACAGTTTAATTGCTTGATATATAGATATCTTGCTGTTCAGCTGCCTCAACCGAAGGAGAATTACAATCTCTACGTCTTTAAAGGGTGAACCCTTTACACCATTGCACCAATCATAGGCGAGCTGTAGGGTCACTGTTGACTTACCATACCCGGCTTCTGCTTCTATGATGCGCCGTTTAGCTTTCATTCGAGGGTCTGTGAAGATATCTTTGTACGAGTCCACACGTACCCATGGTCCTTCTTTCTCCTTCGTCGCTCCTTTAGCAATATAGATCTCTGTACCGCCCTCAACAAATACCTTGTCAACACAATATAGTCTGTCCTTGACGTACGGTATGGGCTGGATTGCGTCATATTGCACTTTATACCTGCTCTTCAGAGAACTGATGAGTATGGCCTTTTTGTCTAGAAAAAAATGGCAAAATTTGGTTTGTAAACATTACTTTTCGGTCAATTTTTTTTATATATAAACTGGAAAAACTTACGGTGGGCAATCTGTTTGAAGTCGCTGTGAACGACAAAATTATACTAGTAAAATCGGAGTAATATGCAATTTTATATCGCCTTATATGCGTTCATATCTACATATAACAATTCCAATCGGTTAGGTCAAATTAATAAGGTAGAAACAATACAATGAAAACAATAAAGAAAATCACGTTGAACTCTCGATCATACACTGTAAGAGTAATCACAATGCTGAGGCTTAAATCCTTATCAATGTTTATTTTAAGCATCAGCTTTCTTATGCTTAAGTTACTAATACAAAACTATGTAATTACAACAAACCTTTCACTGTAAGGCGCTCCATCGATTATGACGTCACAACAACTTTCATGACTGATTGGCGGGATAAACTTGGGTCTTCACTTTTCTTTTCCGTTGAGTGATATTATCCATAATTATCTATCAAAGCGATGATCTGTTGAATATATATTGATACAGAATGCATGGTTAAAACTAACTGAACAAAATTATCATAAATCAATGCACAATTCTATAAGTCAACAGAACCAGTCACTTTAACAACAGGACTCTGGCTCGACAAAGATTACTTAAAGGTGAATCTCTCCTTAACTCTTATATACTATTTATTGTTTACACAAAACATCGACCTTTGAAGTAATCTAATATTAACCCGCCCTGAAAAAAAATCAACTGTCTGTTTTGTTATCAGTATTCATGATATCCTTTAAGAATGTCACCTACAGGTCGTAAGTTTAGATGGCGGGCTTCACTCTTAATCGTAGATACAACGGTTATTCAGTTGTATGTTAAAGAATCTGTTTGAGTTAATTGTTAGTATTTTACCGATGTTAATCGATAGTGACATCAGATAAAAATGTACGTCATACGTTTGACTATAGTCAAGGTTCAATGCAAACAGTGAGGTTAAAATCTGTTTCTTTTTTAAACATTTTCCAATTTGGTCTTCAATGTGTGTAATGCAGCAATACAAAGCGCGCACCTGAAGAAATATTATCGTTGAGGATCAAATCAAATTTAGTGATTATTCCCTCAGTAACCTTTATTTGATGAAATTAGAGAGAAAGATGACCCACTGTTATCAATACACACTCTTGTGTATAACATAAGCCTACCAGGTTAAAATCGTTAGCCTAAGTTAAACTGCTGCTTTAAGCGGCACGACTGAGACTCGGGCAGAAGAAAATAATTGTAACGGTTCCTTTATAAGCAATATTAGTTTGAATCTCACATGATTTATATTTTTCTAATAATTTTAGTAAAATAACCTTTACCATGCATCGTCCTGGTCACCCTGATAAAGCAAAATTATCAATCACGTGATTGCTATCATATAAAACAAAAACTCTTAAAAATCAGTTAAATTCTTCAACTTAATCTGCTTATTCTTTTGTTTTAATATTCTTCCTAATTATCAGGAAGTTTGTAGAGTTTAAGAATACTGTAATGTTTCACCGTTGTTTACTGACAAGAACCACATTCCCACCGGGTAAGCCTATTTTAACTTATTCAATGTTGTTCTCTTTACTTCCCACATATATGCCTAACTTATACCATGTCCCATGAACTTCCCACTAGATTTATCTGAGTAAAACTGATGCAATAGTCAATATTCTTCCCACATGATTTACTCCATGTTCCGTACGGATAGAAAGTAAGACAAAGGCATCTCTCTATATAATTGCAAGCTGAAAATAAGCCTATACCTTGAGGAATCTATTAAATGATTTCCATCCCGATTCATTCATTTAAGTTGGACCTAAGCCCAAAGGCGCAAGGCCTGCTATGAAAGTATTATAATTCTACATTTCTGTTTCAATAGAACTCACTGTTAGTATATTTATGATCTGATCTGACAGCAATTAAGTGAAAGGATAGCACATGTTCTGATTGAAAGAGATATGTTGTAGCTGCATGAATGAACTATTAAATAACCAGGATTTATATAATAAGAGTTTGACTAACATCGGCCTAAAACTATTCCCTTCAAATTAATGAAATATTTAAATCGACATTGAAATATGATCATACAGATATGGATTATAATTCTTATACATTGAAATTGCATTGAAGACGCCATGTATACATAGTAATATGTTGTCATAAATTTAACAAAGCCTGTTTTATTTGTGACGTGTTTAGTATATCGGTACATATATGCTTCACACCATTACTGTCTCCTGTACGTTACTTACCAGTACGATCATCGCTTTGTGGGTTTATCATCCAGAGTAAAATTTAATTCTAGAATCCTTTAATCCTTAAATAACAGATGAAAATCACGAAAAAGGAACGTACGGAAACAGTGATGAAGAACATCCAATTGACAAGATGGCGTCGTGTGGGTCATGTGACGTTCTAACATACGATCCTGGACGCTAAATATATATCGGTAGGAATCAGTCTATAGTTTAACTGGTTTCAAAGTTCAAGTTTTATACTTTACACAATCAAAGACTTTATTTGATAATACAATTCATATCTGATATTTATGCCTTGCTGTGTTTATTCTGTCATATCAGACGTTCTAAAGTACCTGCTGTACGTATATGCATTGCTCTCAGTTACCTCTATTAATACAAACCATTGTAAGATTCCGATGTATTTTGTCCTTTGTGTGTAATATGCCTGTTAAGTACGCAAACTGTGTAGATGAAACTACAAGCGGTGATGGCCAACTCTGAATATGTCTTGACAAGAAATCTACAAATCGGTTTACGAAAATTAAAACAACGTAAAACCACTGTTTATTACACAAATATGAAAACAAGTAAAGAAATTATAGACAATTTGAAAAAAAAGAGTGTAGATATAATGAGCTAGAGCGGGATTCTAACAAGTAAGATTAGGATTGCAAGGGCCTGTGATTAAAGTCCCGTTCTAGAAACAAATATTATTTTGCTCTGTTCAAATTGATCGTCCTGGTCAGTTATCCGTTGTTGATTAAGTTCGGTAAGACAGGATTTCAATGAACGGAAGAACAAAGTTATACTTTAAGTCATCAACAATGCCTCTTATGTATGAACGGGTTAGATGTTTTCAAATTATTGAATCATGTTAGAAAACTGAGAATATAATTTATTTTTCATTTAAAGAACATATATGCTTCAGATATGACGCAGTAGCGCAATGGCGTCCACATGATACCAAAGGTGTGCGGGGGAGGGGGAGCTGCAAGGGCGTAGCGAGGAATTTGCCACGGGAGGGGCGAAGCTTGTAAGCAAACTATCTAAGCGTAGCACCACTTGTTGGCGCGAAGCGTACAAGACAATTTTGGCCGAAAATGCCTCCCAGGTTGCTGGAAACGGCACTTTCCAGGCCTTGTATGTTGCATCTAAGCATTTTCTATTTTGAAATTGCTAGCGATATCGTAAAAGAAAAAAAATGCTCCGCCGAGTGAACCATTCCCAAAAGACTGACGATCTGAGATGTGACCATGACCCACATGTACTCACCTACACGTTTGCGCCCCGACTGACGATCCGAGGTGAGGACATGGCCCACATCCCCTGACAGACTTCCGAGATGGGGCCATGACCCAGGTGCCCTCCTCTACCCATTGCGCACTCTACTGTAGGAGCGTAGAATGACAGGTCCGGTCCCGAGGACAATGCCGGGCCCCCTCTTATCACTGGTCACATATCCCATAACTGTTTAATGACCCCGATACTTCTCCCGGGCGCGCAATATGATTGCGAGGCCCCCAGACTGCAAAATTATGCAATCATTACATCACGTCAACTCCTATGTATACGACTATGCTTGCGTGTGTTGTAAAACTAAGCAACTTTCATCATTTAGGAGAGAGGAAGTAAAAAGAGGGGAAGGAGAAGAGGTGGGGATGAGCGGAAGGGGAGGGAGAAGCAAGGAAGGGGTAGGGGAAGGGGCGAGGGGGCACGTGTTCCCATTCCCCCAGTGGCTACGGTACCGTACTATATGTATGTGTGCATGTATATATCTTATATCCTCCTGCAAGCAAGAACTCGCAAATAAGCCTCATTGGCTTATCAAAGCCGCAAGCTGACCGAAGTCAGTCTCTTAGAATCATATTTTAACCTTCATGATTATGAATTGTCAATTGTCAACAACTCTGTAACTGGACGACATACATTAATCTTGGAGTGACTCGAACCGGGTCCTTTTGAATGGAAGGCATCGGCGTTAACCACTGAGCTAACACTCCTGGCTAACACTGAGCTAACGCTACTATGTATATTTACTGTACACAATAGTACGTATATATAGGCAGGCATACGCAGGTATCCATATATCAGTGACTCGGAGATGTTGTTTATAATAGAGACGACAAGCCGGTACCACATGACGCAGGGAACTTTGTCTTCCTATCGATATGACCTATAAACTATATATAATGTCCCGAATTTTAGGCCTTCATTATTCAAAGTCATAGGCTATATCTAACCCCGATTCCTTTTCCGATTCCTTTCAACGTCTGGACATATGCTGCATCAGCACCTTTGGGGCATACCTACCACAGCCAAATTCTTAGGTGGCTATTACTGATTACCTACAAACGACGGCTGATATCATCAATAAAAATTCATTGACTGTCGTAATTTATATTATAATGTTTTTTTTTTCTCTTTTAAAAGGTTAGAGTACTTGTATATGTAAATAAAATAACCCATTACTAAACTAAGATACTATTAGATACCACTTTGGGTTTAAGTAAAACTTTTCATATGAATTGCTTTCTCATTAAAAATGACCAGTAAAATTGCCGGTGAAGAAAATTACCAGCGTAAACTTGCGTGAAGAATGACAAGGGTCTCACTGTTCCAGGTGTGTGGCTTGAGTATGTGGTGTAATTTTTTTCACAGTATGGATCAGCCACTCAATTTGGGGCAAATTACCAATGACAGATGACTTTAATTTCACCTAACTAAGATCGTGTCCACTAAAATTATACGATATTTTAATCGTTTCCATTTGGGAGTATACGATATGCTAGTCTTGGCCAAGTCGTTTGTAATACTATTTTTATCGCGTGCAAACTGTACATGCCTCAGAGTCCGTTTCTGCCTACCACGAATGTGCTTGCCCACTGTATTTGAAAATTCACATTTCTCGTGAATAAAATCACTTGAAAACATACCCAAAATGTTGCACAAATTTCAATCTATGGACAACCAATATATTGAATATATTGAACGCGCGCGAAGCGCGCTAAAAATTTTGGTTATATTTTTCGGGCAAGTCGTTACAACCCCCAAATCCAATTGGGCTCCTACGCCTTTGACTACACACATAGACAGTTTTGAGGCTGTTCATCCTGGGACATGCATTTTCATGCTCACTGATATGATGTGATATCTGCTCTTTGCTTTACATTTCGAACAGGCGTGAAGCAAGTAATTTGTCAAGGGAGAGGCGAAGCCTGTAGGCAAACTATCTAAGCGTAGCGCCACCATGGGTTGGCGCGAAGCGTACAAGAAAATTTTGGCCGAAAATGACTCCCAGATCGCTGGAAATGACACTTCCCAGGCCTTGTAAGTTGCATCTAAGCATTGTCTATTTTGAAATTACTAGCGATATCATAAAGAAAATTTGCACAGGGGGGGGGGGGCGGTCGCCCCCTTCCCGAAATGCGTTATGTTCCCCGACGACTCGGTCGAGTTCAAGACCAGCCACAGTTGGTTTCAAGCACAATTGTACAATTGTTTAAGGCGTCCATACACACACACGCGTTATGATAGACATATATAGTATATATATAGATACATTAGTGAGAGAGTAAAAATGGAAACGTCAAAAATGGAGTTGTCGGTGTAAGGGGTAGGGTGAGGTCCACGTCCCCTCCGTAATCCTCGATCTGTCACTGACTACCCTGTGTATATAATAGGGATCAGCGCTGTAATTATGACTGTTCCTCTTTCTCTTCCCGGTGTCTTGGCGTTTATCTTCTACTCCCTCCTTTTCTCCTTTTTCTCTCTTTCTTCTTTTCTTTTCTTTTCCTTCCTT
Organism: Apostichopus parvimensis; assembly: GCA_000934455.1. Lineage (NCBI taxonomy): Eukaryota > Metazoa > Echinodermata > Holothuroidea > Aspidochirotida > Stichopodidae > Apostichopus > Apostichopus parvimensis. The sequence goes on from KN882222.1 coordinate 216,074, forward strand.
CCTCTCCTCCTTTTCTTTTCCCCCCCCCTCTTTTTCCCTTTTTTCTTCTCTCCTCTTTTCCTTACCCGGGGGGCGCGCGCCCCCAACGCCCCCCCCCCCTGGATACGCGCCTGGTACATACAAGGGACTGAACAAGACTAACGACATACTCAATAGCAGACTCTATTTGCAAAGCGTTTGGTAGTTAACTTTCATTTCTTTCGGAAATAATCATATTAACTTCCAAATAATTGCAAGCGATGTAAGGATTAAGATATAAACGTACATGGGCGAGAGCTCCATGCAAAGTAGTATCGGTACGGCGTGTGTTCGCAACAGCTATTGATGGAGCCCAATCATACTGCTGTATCGACGTCGGGAATTTCCCCCTTCGTAAAGGTCCTCTCGGAATCCAGCCAATCACGTAAGAGCATAGAAATTGATTGCGTAAGAGAGACCTATTGCGTAGTTAAATCATTGCGCAATGTATTTTGGTCAGGATTTCGTAGCTGAACTGGGCCTACCATTACAATAGTAACTGGTATGTAATATACCAGATAGCATAAGCCAATAACACTGTTTACAGGTTGTACATTTTGGCTAACCAAAAACATCAATTTCTTTGTCTCAAATATCGAACAAATATGACGAAAACAGACGAAGATGACAAGAAAAGTCCAGTAGATGGCCATGATGATAACAGAAATGTAAGAAAGCATAACAACGTCATTGCGGCGTACTCTTCGAATGGAAAAGAATAATTGTTTATACTTGTTGAAAATTAAGCCTAACGTTAACTTACACAGAAGGCCTGGTTAGACTGATGTGGTTAGCCTAGACTAGGCCTAAGCTCTAGGTTGTTTGTGGTAACTTAACGGTAAGGGTAAGGAGTACGTTTAAAGGCCTAAGGAAAGTGGCTAACAGAAACTTAAGTGCCAGTACACTAAGATACACAGGCAAGGGACAAGCCTGGTTAACCATTGAGTAGGGCCATAGGTCTAGCCCCACATCATATTACAGCACTAACAGTAGCCTTGATGTTTCAATTCAAGTTCTACCTAGCCCACATAGGACATCAAGGAGCCAAGGATAAGTAGAATAAGACCAAATACATGCAAAGTATTGATCTCCTGGAATTATCGCAGAATAGACCTACCCCACAACTTTGAAGCAACACCCTCAAAAGAGGTTGCCACCTCATCCATATAGGGAGTCTAGTGCAGTAATACGCAGAGATGTAAATGTCCAATATCATGTTGTGTGGCTTCACCTTCGAGATGGTTCATTGTTACCAATCCTATTAAGAACGACCCATCATTACATTGTTATAATTATTACTATCACTATGGGACCTGATTGAAACTAAAATTTGTTTGTGATTTTAGCACTAAAAACTCTGAGAATAATTGAGCCGTTTCATGAAAGGAAAATTTCGGAAGGGTAATTTGGTTACCTAGTGTCTGAGTTGGTGCAGCCAGCAACAGTGTAATCAGATTCTCATTCTTATTTAAATTTAGCCGTTTTGTGAATGGTAAATTTCTGAAGGGTAAGTTGGTTACCTAGTTTGTGTGATGGTGTAGCCAGCTAAAGTGTGGAGCTTTGTATTGAGGGGTATTCTGCAATTAAGCTGATCTCTTTTCCAGCCTCGTCTGAGGAAAATAAGGTTATCCTCACCAAAAAAAATTATAAAATAGATGCCTGATACTCTAACTTTGATCACATTCTAGAGAGAGAGAAAAGAAAAATACAGCTGAGTGTAATTCAGATTTTTAGAGAATTCTGTTTAGTATAAAATATTTCTAAGTGATGTGCGCATGCCTAATATGGACAATATTTACACAAATTTTGAAAGTCACTGCCTGACTCCATCTTGTGTTGAAATCTTTTTACTACACTCGACAAGAGACAGGTGTCTTTATGAAACTCCAGATTACATAAACACTAAAGAGTCCCCTTTCAAGCCTTGTAATGGATTCTAAGTGTAGAAATAAACATTTCTAGAATATTGTCACAACTAAGTACCATTCAAATCTTTCTGCGGTTGGCTGCAAATTACTCACCATATATCCTGTGATTTACTTTGGCCAAGTTTCTGTTATGAAAAGAAAAAACGATTTGCTGTGATTAAGCCCAAATTTTTTTTTTTTTAGAATTTCTAATTGCTTATGATATCAAATTACTTCAATTTAATGCTATGTTGTTTAATTGGCTGTTAGAGAGCATTGTGGTTAAGGCAGTGGACTTGTGATCTAATGTTTGCAGGTTCGAGTCCTGCCAGATCATTGAATACCTTGTGTCCTTGGGCAAGGCACTTAATCTCCTTTGCCTCTCTTCACCCAGGTGTATAAATGGGGCCTTGTGAGGTAACTTGTACACATATAATTCTGGTCCCCCCATCCCCCCCCCCAAAAAAAAAAAAGTATGGGAACGTTCCCCACGGGACGGGTAGATGTGGTGACTTGAAGTGCCCCAGTAGGGATTGTTTGAATTGTGCAAAGTGACAAGGGACAAGTTGTAAAGTCATAATAAGCTAGTAGGCTACTGCTACATCACCAAATATTTTCCAGCACAAATTGCTAAAAAATATTCAAATCTGTAACTGTGCAGCATGTTTTACTCTCCAACAAAAGCAAAAGTTCAGAAATTGAGCAAATTCAAAATGCAACTGAAATATTTGTTTACATTACATCTTGTGATAGTTACCATAGTAACTAGTTTACTTTACCATAGCCGCCACCACCACTTCACACCTCCCATATCCTGCATGTTCTAGCTACTGTAGTCACATCTCACATTAATATGTATTATAATGTAGTATACATGACCGACTTCTTAAGATCTTTTTTCTCCCAATCATCTGTAGTCACTCGGCGGCAAAGTGAGGAAACAGGGAGGCCGTAAAGGGAAGAGAGCTTCGAAGGCAATCGATCAAAAAACCAAACTGGAGAGAAGTCGACAGAGTGCCCGGGAGTGCAGAGCTAGGAAGAAAGAAAAGTACCAACTGCTGGAAGAAATGGTTGAA
>KN882222.1:239265-260773 GCA_000934455.1 Apostichopus parvimensis
CAGTTACCTGGTCCCATGGACCGGTCAACATGTTAGGAGTTTCTTTCACAAATAGTCGCGAGGAATTATAAAATATAAAATTTTGTCATAATGGTGCAAATTGTTAATGTACTAACTGAACAATAAATCATTTTGTTGAAAATTGCTACAACATATTCTAATAAATTAAAAGATCGTTTCATTTCGACGGTCGGTCATAACGTTTTTATATTCTTAAATATACTTATTCTGCATTCGCTTGCCAAGCTGGACGTGAAAAATCAAGTTGACTTTGTTTTGAATATCGTTTAGAAAGTTTACCAGATTCCATCAAAATATGATGAATAAGTTATGAATAAAAAACATTGTGCAATACTCACATTTAGATATTAATACCGAAACTATAGCAAACAAACGTATCTGTAGAATCTTCAACAGATACCCCTTTTCCAACAAGTTGCTTTGCAGAGACAAACGTTGACTTAATTTCCAAAATCTCACGGTGGCATTCACCTGTTCAAGCAGCGAAGTGGAATGTGAACCTCTGGTAACAAATGAATGGATATATATATATATATTGAATAATTGCTTCCTATATGTATTACCAAGTTAGCATCGATGTTATTATGAGCACTTAATAGGTTGTCGCTCGTTTTAGGGGTTTTCCCTCACTCCTTTCTGTGAGAAAGAAAAATATCACAAATCATGAAGTAAGGAGACATAATAACATTTTTTAAATTATGAAAATTATTAATGTTCAACCTTTTGGTGTGAGGATACAATTATGAATTTACTTCATACCGACTTGTATAGACTCCGCCGAATGCCGGCTTGAGTCTTGTCGGTGAAGGTCTCATGTGGTGACGATATAGAATTCGGATAACTGCGTTCGGTTCCTGTACGATGCTCACTAAGAGGAAAGGGGATAATAGAAAAGGGTGGGGTGAGACAGGAGGGTGGGGGTGAGACAGGAAGATGTTTGATGGAATGGAGAGGTGGGGAAGGGGAGCCGTTTATGTGCGTGTCGGTTAACTTTCAATTGTTATTCCCGATGAGGACGAATACAAAGGCGATTTATAAGCGTAAGTATTAAGGTACTAAATCTTGCACCAGAGTAAGAGAATGTGAACAAACTACACGGGAGAGTGCCATGGCGGATCCAGGATTTTTAGAACAGCAAAGGGCGTATGAGGCCCTGTGGTGGTATTGTAGACTTACATGTCTAGTGGGTGTGTGTCGGGTGAGGTGGGGATGGGGATGGGGATATAAAAACGAAAAGAAGTAATGTAAGTGCTAGGCGCCATCAAGCGCCATCTTAAGCGTCCCCAAGGATGTTCAAAAGACTGCATAGTGTATTGTGAGTTTGAGTCTTCACAGGGTCAGTTGTACCGCGCTGGAATACTTACCACAAAATACGACTATGAGTGATGCTGCTAACCAGATCCATCTTCGAGGCAGAAAGGAAAAAAGTCCTTCCTTTAGTAGTTAGAGGTTCAAACCTATCATTAAACACTATCAGGAACGTTTCTGTATGTCATGAAAACCAAACTAAAAGCCAAATTTACAAGCTCGAGCAATATATAGGCCACTACTGTAAATTCAATGCAGACTCTGCTATACAAATCTGGAATACTCTAGGCAAAGGCCTACAGTAGGTTACTTCCATTTTGGTCCTGTTTGTTTACGGGCCCAATATTTGCGTCATCTGAAAACGTTACTCCTATCATAAAATCAATAGTGTCCTTTTGTCATCTGATTAAGGGGTTAAGATTACAGGAGCAATTGCAGTTACTGCATTCTTGTAGAATCCACAAAAATATATCCACAGGTATTCCATATACAAATTTCATTCTTAACATACACGACCGAAATTCAAACAGATATTGAAAGAAGCCTAAAGGTAAGACACTCTACAACAATTCTTAAAATCTGCAGGTACCTTCCATCCCGAGCCTTGCATGGCCGCACTAATCAATTCTACTAGAACCCATTATTCATTTAACATATTTCCTTCGAGAAAGAAATCCATTAATGATACTTTAAAAGACCGATATTTGAAGGATGCTAGCAAATCAACTCATCACACTGCAAGCAAGTCGACGATGGCCCAGCATCGGCCCTTCACCTGCACTAAAATTCAGTCCACTAGAGATTTGGCAGATGGCGCTGACTGACTGTTAATTGGTAGCTGCGAATACTTAGTGGTTTAAGTGTGGTTTGCCGAAACACATATATTGGACAGTATGTGCTTACACGTATAGCTTTCCTGCATGTTACATCGCATACTGCAGAGATTAGGCATAGTCACTTAACTCTTATAGACTGTGGGGCAAAGGGCAAAAATCCCTTCAGCTTTAAAAGAATCGTTGTCTACCTCTAGGTGCAACATTTCACTCTGGTTACGTTACTTTGGTTGCAAAAATTGCAGCTCTGGGTATTTAGCCTGCAGTCTCCGCTTCAAGTTGTGCGTTTTGTGAGGAATGGAATCCTGATTTCCTCCTTTATCAACTCTCTCTAGAAACATCTTCTTGATTGGAGTTAAGTTCAAAATAGCCCTCTTCCTTGATGACCTGATGTTCAATGACCTCTTCACAAAACTTATTGAAGAAATTGTTATAGATCTGGTAGTTGGTACCTTGTTGCTTCTCCATATGATAGAAAGGTCTTTTGTAATCATTTAAACAGGAAGAGACATTCTTAAGTTATATTGCAACACATTATTTACCCTCGACCTGTTTCAGAATCCACACATCGTTTGTAGTTTTGTCTGTCTAACTATCCACCGTCAGTAAGTTCACATGTGTGAGTGGTTCTTTAAACCTCGTCCCTTTCGACTTGTTGGAATGGTACTTTTTGCCTTCGCAAACTGTACATGTCGGTGGAAGTTTGTGTGATGGTCTTCAACCATGGGTGTCTTTGGTAGCACTGCTTGAGCGTCCTCTACATTTCTTCATCGTGGGGTGCATTGAATGGTTCTGAAATTCAAACCAATCAGGAAACCTCTATGATGGATGGAGGGGAACAAGGGACTCAAAAAGAGGTGCCCATGACATAGAGGCATAGAGATATTAGACAGTTGCGGGAGGAAAGGAATGTGAACCACCCTTTCAAACCAAAAAAAGTTGGCAATACTAACCCAAATTTTGTTTAATACCCGAGCCAAAGACGGTCTACCCCTCCCCCTCCCCCACTCCTGCCCACCCAAATAAAAACTGGAAGAAAACCTGCAATAGAGTAGTTTTAACCTTTTTATTATAATGTTTAAATATATCCCATGGCAAAGTCTCTATTTAAACAAAATCAGAATGGTAATTCTTATAACTTTGAGAAACAGCCAGATGGAGTTTTTGCAAAAATAAACTTAACCAGTTTCTCGGTAACAGTGGGCTTATGTAATAAACTGACATTCCCTCTCTTGTAGTTAACCTTTTAGCCTTTAACGAAACTTATCAAATACGGTTATAACATTACAATCTTTCGATTAACATTCCTTCGTGTGTCACATGAGTTCATTGAGCTCCCAGTTATAATAACACTGTTAGCAAATACCCGTAATACTTCAAGGCCATATGCCACCACTGCTTCATTTCAACATTTCGTGGAGCACATCAGTACACTGCATGGTTTTACTGTTGTTTGGAGAAAAACTGAGCCTAGACTATGTTTTTATAGACTTTGAACACAGCTATAGGTATTGCGGTTTATTTCACTAACATTCATATCCCAGCCCTCCATAGTAAAAAAATTGCAGTTCCTGGACAAAATACCCCTGTACTCACACGGTTGCAAACATTACTCTTTTTTATCAAATTTCACACCGCAATGTGAAACTGCCTCATTAACCACTCTGCATAATGTCACATATATTTGGCCAGTACTCAGGGAAAAAAGTTATAAAGGCTAACTCTGGGTTTGGTCAACATACTATAGTACATATATAGAGCTTTTACGTTAATGTGCATATTTGTGTACATTTTTCTTATACAAGAAAACTAACTTGTTCAAGGGTAAGGATAATATAACGTAGATCTTGAACAATGCTGTGTGCTTACATTATTTCTTCCTTCCCAACAACAGCATTTGTGCATAGAGTTTAGGTTCAGTATTTCTTAAAAGAAATTCCAAACAGTTGCATTGTAGCCTCGGCTGGATATGTCTACAAGAATAACATATGCCCTATATGCCATGGTCAACTGAGACTAAGTATTTGCCTATGCTAATGGCTTGTAATGCATAAAATATGCAACAAACAGTGGTTTCAATATAATTCATGTGATGCAGTAGTAATTAATAGACTGAATAGTTCCAATGATTGTTATAGGGCATTGTATGATGATTAGTTGCTAAAAAATAGCTGATTTTGCAGGAGAATGAACTTTGACACTTGACGTGGGAAAAATGTCGAGCAACCTTGGGTGAAAAAAAGTATAAAAAGATATTTGCCAGTTATATAAACAGGAAGCTTGATTTTATCACCCATGAGTCATCATATAGGTCAGCTGATGAAATTTTTGATAAAATTTTGGTACCGAGGTTAAATTGTTCCCTGTTTGCAGAGGTTTTCTTAGTGGAATGATCATGGAGCACATATCATGCATTCCGTTGTTTGCTTTCATGTTTGGCAGTGCTTCAAATGTCACAACCTTACTTGTTCGTTCTTGGTTGCCACCATCAGTGCACAAATTTACTCTGCGTGACTAAGTCACATGCAAGAATTGTAATGTTACAGGTATTCTTTCCCTATGGACTAAACTTTATGCCGTTTGCATTGCATTCTTGTTTATGCCAAAATCTCCAAAAGCTATATATGCATGGGGAGTGAGGTTGGTCTTTCATGGGTAACAATATTCCACTTATTTTTGTAAACACTACATGCATTGTATGTATCTCAGTTGGCTTTGCAGATGATCTAATTCGCTCTTTTAAAACTGTTCAGTTCTATGGGCGGCCATTACCGCGATTATGGGTATACAGTTCTAGGTAAACTATGTAAAATATCAGAGAGTGTTAACCAAAACCCTGTCAAAACATTAATATATTCAAAGCAAATGGGCAGAACCAAAGACTCAATAGGTGCTAGGGTAACAGCTGCAACATGTTCAGGATGTGCTGTTTTAGCAATTATCTATAGAACACATCTCATGATTAGTGATTTGGTAAACAAGCTATCCAAGAACTTAACATATTTCATGGCATGTTAGATTTGGGATGATCACTGTACTCGTACCGACCCTTTTCTTAGTTTAGTGGCACCGACAACCGTTTTAGCAAAACGTGTTCATCAAGTTCTGATGATTGATGCAGTACGTAGGCTATTGTACAGCGCACTAACATCGCATGAAAAATCTACACCACGTGTCTCATACATGTAAGTGATAGTGACTAGTAGGCAGCGGCGTTACAATGAAGAGGGGGCTCTAGTAGCAGGTCTCCAAGAGGAAAGCCTTATGTAGCCTGTCTTATCTGTTTTTCCTTTCGAGGTAAGGATTTGATTACTGTGTTTGGTATGGCTAAATGTTTATAAAGCCTACCTTTGTGAAGCCCTCTTTACAAAAATAGGAGTGCATATCCTATGATGTATGGTAGATGATGCAAATTGTAATGTAGCTAGCCTAGGTCCAGGCCGGGACTTTGCCTAACACAGTAGTAGCGAGCAATATAAAATGTAACAGGCTATGAACAACCTTTGTACCATGTACGAGTCACGTGCTGTGTTACAGTAACACTAACAGCACTATATTAGCAAGTATCAGCGACAGTTAAAGACTACTTGTATAGTAGTTTTTATACCCATGCAGTAAACGTACCACAGTTGTAAGGATTGCAACAGTCCCGTGAGATATACAATCCATGTAAGGGAGATATGCCTAGTACCCACAGGAAAACATTGACATTGCCATGTAAAGTCCTAATGTAGTAATATTTTCATTTCAAATTCTGTTTAACACAGCTATGTTCAGTGCCGATGTTTACTGTAAACAAACAGTCAGAAAATTCTGACTTGATTTGGCACACCCCTTGTTGCAATTAACACTGTGTTTGTTTACCTTGTTTAATGTACAAACATGTTTCCCCATTACAGGTTACCATGACACCTCTGTTTCACCATTAAAGGTAACAATGAAGAGCGTGAGCAAATACATCAATCTGTAAGATTTTCAATTTTGCTCAGTCTATAGCTCTATGGCTTGGGCATATTAGCTAGGGAGTTGAGGGGGACTGCAGCCCATTGGAGTTGGGCAAAGCAAATTTCTCTGGCAAATAACTGAAAAGCCAGACAATTTTGTCCTAGAGAAATCTTAATAGCTTTAGCTGGGTCATGATTACATGTTGTGCTTTGTTTTTTCCCTACTTTATGGCTGTTCTGTAGAATTTTGAGTGGGATCGCTTTCCACCACACTGCAAAAGTGAGTACAATGCAAGACGAGAATAACCTCTGCAGGTTCAGTTGTCGTAAACCAATTTTTCAACCATTTTTTTCAGGGTGATTCGCACCTTTATGGAGCAAAAATTGCTCAACCACCCAGAAAGAAAAAGCTTTTGCTATAGTCCTATATGCCATATGATATTTAATTCTTTTCTGTGGTATTTTAATTTGTTAATTCTTGAAAAAAACTGCCGTATTGACCCTAATTACAGCACGCAATATCTTGGAAAGATATCCATGATTGCATAATCAACCTGTGTGGTTGTGAAATGACCTTTCTCTTAAACAGAGTTACCTGCACAGCTGTAGCCCTGTGTCAATGGGATGCAGAAAGGACAACATATTTTAATGTTTACTTTTACATCTCCTTTGGTGAAGATTTATGTTTCGTTTCATGCCGTTGCTGTCTTCGTTGATTCGGTTGTTTACATCACTGCTGCTCTTTTCAATGTCGCTGTCTTCTTTGATGTTGCTTCTGTTGTGTTAACGTCACTGTTTACCAAGTTTATAGCATCAAACTAACTACACTTTTGTTCATAAGATTGCATTTACTCGTTACACATGTTAGTCATTTCATCCCTTTTCTTTGACAGTATAGTATGGCATGTTTACATAGAAGTCTTCAAAATATGCCTCCAAAGAATAAACGGTGTGTAGTCATGACTCTTTAATTTCTTCCTAGTAAACCCTGTTTAATTTTGTTTTGTGTCTATATGGTTTGTGGTTTGGTTTATTGGATGCAGATTTGGTGCCATATCTGCGACCTTTAGTATCAAACCTTTTTCTTTCTTTAGCAATTCTCCAAATATATGCAAAGCAATCACACAAATCAGCAGCTGGTCTGTTTATCCGTGTTAGATGGATATGGTTCATGTACATTAAATTAGCTTTGGAGTTTTCTTTAAGCTTGCACCTAGACTTAGTGTTCTGCATTAGCACGAATAACTTACAGTAACCGTCAGTTGTGATTTGCAATACATTTGGTAGTACTAGTATAACAATATCGACCTTCCCAAAACCTTAGTTGGCAATTTTCTTTGTAATAAAATGACTTGGAGTGAACACCAAGTCCCTGCCGGTTATATCAAACAGTTCTGGTCAGAACCGGTACTTGGATAAAATGTGTACATGTGTAATGCACATTGTCTCTCTTGATACTGACTCACTGTTACATGAATCCGTATTTGTAAACACATTTTGGAGCTTTAATTTGACACATTCAGTAATTGTGTTGTCACTGTTTGTGTTGACTTTTGATATGTTAACCTTCCCAAAGGATAAATATGTACCCAACTATGAGTAGGTTCACCCTGGTCTTGAGAAGAAGTTCATCAGTGAAATGATTGGTAAGTGGTTATTAGTAATAGCATACATGCATGGCTAAGCAGAAATAAAACTTTGGTGGTATTAGTACAATTTGATTTTGGAGAGTTATGTCTACTGTTATTCATATTCAAAGGAAATTGTTCATTGTTTTTCTCATTTTCTTGATATATATGAAATGTTTGCAACACAATAAATTGAGCATGATGAATTCTTGCTGCAGTAAAAGGGGGAGAGAATTACAACAGAAGAGGCAGAGCAACGGTAGGTTGATTACATAAATCGTCAGCTGAGGCACTGCTATCAGTATCTTCATTCTGATAGAGGCAAGACATTGTGGTAAGTTAACATTTTTTCATAGTTTTTCTGTCAATGTCAGCTAGTCTGATCTGCCAGTAATAAAAGGAAATTAGTCTGCTAGCCTAACACCACTTGTCAGTTGGATCGATACAGTTCTAATTGGCTTAGGTTACAAATAAAGCTCTCGGGACCCTATTATTTTGATTCCTATAGGTGGCCCACAGTTGCTCTCCATAGCCATAGATATCAGTCCCCCACCACACACACACAAACACCTCCAAAGTGCTGCACATATATTTTTCACTCTTTTGTGCTACTAACACGAATTTCTTAAACTACAGAAATTCAATGTTTTTCTGGAACTAATCAGCCTTGTACATAATCTAAGTGGATGGCAACAGTGAACAGTTTCGGACTGAGAAGCCTCTGCATCAGGTCAATAACATAACAGCATATGTTGGTTTAAGTCATTTCCAGAGAGAATTTTGGAAACATGCAATTTTTCACAAACAGTACCCATTTCTGTGTGGAAACGTCATGATGTGAGTTTTAGTTATGGTATTTTTTAGGATTAGTGTTATTTCTCTGTGAATTATTAATGATCATGATATTGGAATAACTTGGTGTCCTCCATGATTAGGTACCTATTAGTAATACTTTAAATGATACAGGTATTTATAAGGTGTGGGATAGTGATTAAGTTCATAGTAAAGTTATTTCCTTACGAATGAACTGCCTATTCAGTAGCATACTCGCCAATTGGCAAGACCGCGCTGATGGTATACCAGTTACAAACTATATATGGCTTTAGCCTAACCACCTGGTTAGATGGTTGCGTGTTTGATGCTACAACAGGTCAAATATTTGAGATTGTTAACTTTGCATCTTGCACATTTACATAAAACAATATTTTAGGCTAATTACACCATCCTGGTGGCCTACAACGTCGGATATGAAGTTCAAAGTATGGCTAAGCTTGTATACATTTATTGCATTCCTCGCCTTGCATTTTCATGATTCAACCTTCAGGTGGGAATATTATTATTAAATAAAAAGCAAATAGATTAAGGTCACAGGGTAAATTATGACACACAAATTTCCTGGAACACAATGAAGCTACTGTAAGAGGCTTTAAAAAGGAATCTCAAGTAGATGCATTAAAATATTGTTGCTGTAACTATTTGTAGAAATGCGGGAACACAGGCATGATATTTAGCAGATTTCAGAGGTATTGGCTGTAAGGAAAAACCGCAAAACAATCTTGACATGTGTTCAGTTACTTAATTCTTCATTCCCCCATAAGTTTTCTCTGCTTTGTGGAGACATTGGATAAGAAATAATATGTTTTCCGAATAAAGTTAAATTGCTATCAGGTATATTAGAGTAACCTAAACATTTGACATTTTCCGTCTTACAGATCACTCAAAGCTGGTTAATTGAATGTCCAGTTTTGGATACCGGCAGTGACTCCCACTTCGATAGTGTCAAGGACAAATCCCAGATTAATCCCATCGCCAATATGAGTATTATCCTACCAAGGATTCCCATTTGGAACCAACTGGAGTCCAAGTTGGCCCCCTCTTCTGCCAAACAACATATTCCATGACTATTAATTCACATCTTAGCTAAGCTTCTGCAACATCGTTGTGCTTGGTTTGTTGTAAATTTTTAATTTTGCTGTGAAGGTATAGTTAAAGAATTGACAAATTCCAATGTGCGTCAGGTATAGCTAGTCAAACTTTAATGCCATACATCTGACAGGGAATTGTTGTCAAAGAGAAGCCCTTGTTATAACATTTTAGAAGAACTTATAATTACACTTGAGTGGAGGTGAATATACTTATCATTTACAAAGCACTAGAGGGAAGGAAGCAAGTTCACAGGCAATGTTTTTTTTTATTATAGAGTTTTCACCAGGTTAGATAAACCTTGCGTTTTACTTTTACCTCCTGCAGATAAGCGATTGTTCCGAAAGCAAAGAAAAATAGTCCCTTGGACAGCTGAGGAAAAAAAGACCATCTTCAAGTATATCCAATTGCACATCAAGCAAGAAAAGGTCTCTGGGAGAGACGCCTGCCGCTCTGCTGTTGAAAAATCCTGACAACATAAACGACTATGTCCGAAACTATATTGTTAGGTTGGCAAAGGGAATTTCGATGAGTTCCTGGCTGAGAAGCTTGCTGCATCTGTTCAATCAGAAGTTCGTTTGGGAGACAAGAACAGATGCTACACGCTAGGCAAGTGAAGAAAGCTAAATTATTCAATATACTCAACTTTTTGTGTGAAACTATATGCTTTTGATAGCAAATTTTTGTTGGCTGTGCTTACTAGAATGAGGCCAAAAAGATACCAAACTGCAAAACTTTTTCAGCTGAAAAGCTCAATTTTAAAGGCAACGTTCGTGTCTTTCTTGCATTCTCAGTCTGTTCCAAAAGAACATTAGGAAGGCAGAGACCCTGGCAGATATCACTCCAGCTTCTCTTACAATATAAAGACTTGTTTAAAGCATATTGTAAAGTGACCAAGAAAGGGAAATAGGGCTACAAGCACATTTGAGGGAGAACAGTTTCTGACTTTGAAGCCTGCTGCACCAGGTCAATAATGCAAAAGAAAGGGAAATTCTTTCATCCAAATGACCTGTTTTTGTTAAATGTAATTGTGTTTTCTGATAGACATGTCTGTTGAGTGTGCTTATTATTGAAATCTTAAAGAGATATCAATCTGTAAAATCATTGTTTAGGCAATTTTCAGAATTTGTTAACATTGAGGAGAGCGTTTTTACCGTATTGTTGCAAGAACATTTAAGTGTGGATAGTTCCTGGTAGACAGGCCTACTGCATCAGGTCAGTCAGATGTTTTTGTACAAGAAAAGAGCAGTGTGAGTTATGCAAGAGAAAACGAAATTATTTCATTTTAATGACCTATTTGTGTTAAAATTTCGTTGCTTCCGATAGAAAATGTCTGTTGGTTCTGTTTAGGAGATGAGCTTTTAATCAGAAACCAAAATTTAAAATCATTTTAGCTATAGTGCTAAATTTCTAAGGAATTTTCAAAAATGTTATTTGAGGATCCAAATGAAAATCAGTATGTTGACAAGAACAAAGTGATTTTGAGAGTGAAGAACAGGCAATACAAGTTATGCAAAAGAAATGGACATGATCTTCTTTAAATAACCTTCTTGTGTTCAACATTTCTATGTTTTAAAACATACGTCTGTTGAGACTACTTAGCAGATAATTAGATCGTCAAAAGTACCAAGGCTTAACCTCATTTGTAGCTGAAGAGCTTAAATTCTATGCAATTTTCAAATCATAGTTGGTTTAATTTTTGGTTTGGCTATCAAGTTAAACAAATGCATGTGCCATTTAATGTTACTGTTGAAGGTATTACAAAGGCTTAGTTTCATCAGGGAGAAATATCAAAGAATCCATTTATGGGCCAATTCTCACAGCTGCTGATCTTTGAGGGTTAGAGGGTGGGTCAAAATAAGTTGATATGTTTCCTATGTGCAAAAACAAAAGAAAGAAGAAAGAAGACAATATTTCAGATGCAAAGTATCTGATAATTTCGGAAATCAGAACTTATGTTGGTTCATATTTGCAGTACTAGTGCATGTTCTTCCTCTTGTTGTAGTCAGTGAAAGGTAGCAGCAGTGGAGACTTATTTTAGTTTTGATGCAACTAATACACCAATGCAAACATGATGGAACTCATGTTCCATCATCGAGACCAAAGTATATTTGTGCGTTCTGGTTTCGTTCCTGTTCAGTCACAAGTGTTATCTTGTCTTACCTCTAATAGAGTAAAAAGTACACGGTGTCCATTGTCATATTACTGCAGGACATTGATTCAGCCCATGTTAGTAGTCGGTATAATTGTTGTTACGTTACAAGTTGTAAACAAGTCAAACTTACTTACAATTTGTTGAAATATTTTCGACATTTGTTAACATTAATTAAATCACTTGTTTAAAATAAATCGTGTTCATGTATTTTCTGTGTACCCTGTCATATTTTGTATGCATTTCTGTTTAACCTAATAGGGCAATAAACTGTAGTACGAAACTGAACTTTGTTGTTTGAGATAAACTAAAAAACTTCTATGAAAGCTTTACTTGGCCTACTGGGAAGTGGAATGAATACATTTAAATATGTAATGACACTTGTAAAAGTTTAAGCATGTGTAACTGCATTTTACTTGCTTATTCCCTTCTGAAATTTACAATGTAGTCATTACAAGCTTACAAAGGCAGGATAAACTATGAGGATAGTACTGGACTGTCACCCAAGCAGGGTTGTGTATTAAACATTTGTAAGATTTGCTTGATGAGAATGTTTAAGTGGTCTCCAGAAAGAAGAAAAATCATTATGATGGTACTGAACTGCAACCCAATACCAACTTATGCAAAGTAGTCTCCAAAAGAAAGGATAATCCATAAGGATGGTACTGAACTGCAACCCAATACCAACTTATGCAAAGTAGTGTCCAGAAGAAAGGATAATCCATAAGGATGGTACTGAACTGCAGTCCTTACCATTTTGTGTGATCAAGTCTCCAAAGGGTATTTTTGATAAGGATGGTGGGAGTCTCTCAAGTTGTCCATAGGCCCAAAACATGTCTGTATTTGTAGGTGGGTGTGTGTATGTTTATGTGTGTGTTAATACGCGTATTAATATCCAATGAGAACTCCAGCCTTTGAGTGTATTTCATCTGAAATATCATTGTCTTATAGTTGTCGTTTTACAACTTCGTAGTACCATGCCTACCGCTTGAAGCCAAAAAGCATTGACTACTTTTTCTCAAAATGTCGCTCTTTCCTCAGTGCTTTGACTATTTCCATTTTTTTTTTTTGCTTTCAAAAACCACAATTTCTCGATATTTTAATTTGTAATACTGAAATGATTGTTTCAACATATTTTGATAATATTTTGAGCACTAAAGTTACCCCCAGCCTCCCCGCCCCCCCCCCAAAAAAAACCCGTCTGCTTCGTCCTGACTGTATATACCGTTACATAAAAAGAACTGTTAGTCATGAATGTGAATGAGAGCTAACTGTTAATAATTGCTACGTGATTTTTAACAGTATTCTTTATCTACATTACCGTGGTTGAATGAAGGGTTTAAAATATATGCTTAACGACGTAGTGCAATAAGAGCCTTCGCATGGCTTCCCTCCTAGAGAAATAGAAATACAAACAAAATAGGGATAAAATTCCACAGCTTAGTCCGGGAGTAAATGTATTTTGTCTAGTGAAACAAATATTTTTCTAAGTCTTCATATACCGTCATGAAAATATTTTAAAAATATGAAGGCATTTCACACCAAACGTTTAACTTCAAAGACACACGTGTTTATATACCGTAATGGATGCAACCTGTCCAATATAGGTTTTTATCTACTTCAAAATGTTTGCAATATTGATTCTACTTTTAAAATGGTGTATAGCCTACTACGTTACCAATGTACATACACCATATTTATTGGTTAATTATCCCTCTCACATAACATTCACTCAAATATAAGGTCTATCCAATACGGCAAAATTAAAACATAATAATTAAGATAAAGGTAACAAAATATGTTGGTTTCAGTGCGCAAAAATGACACCCTTACAGCTGTTTAATTCACGTTCACAACCAATCTCAGACATAAAGTAAGGCGTAGTGAAGACGTAGGGAATGGATTTAAGTTGATTGGCGAGTCAAATTGAAGGGATAATCCGGTGATGGAAGACAACCAATCTCAGTCATGAAGTAAGGAATGGATCTTAGTCGATCAGCGGGTCAAATGGAAGGGATAATCCGGTGATGGAAGACAACCAATCTCAGTCATGAAGTAAGGAATGGATCTTAGTCGATCAGCGGGTCAAATGGAAGGGATAATCCGGTGATGACAGGCAACCAATCTTAATCATCCCCCCCCCCCCACTCCTTCCTATAAGCTCGAATTCGTAACAGAGGGAAGTGCCTCCATTGCGTCATGAAAAATCATGTCAGTAAACTCTTTAATCAAATTTAAGTTCACCAACTAAAACTTAAATTTTCATGAATGGTTTTGCAACTTTAAACGGGGACAAAAACAAAATTGAATTTGCCCCCCTCACATCACGAAGGCTGGCTACGCGCCTGATACCATTTGTTGTTGCCATATGCATTCACAAAATATCCCCAAATTTGAATAATTCATACAAAATGCCCGATTTGCACATGATTTTGACCTAAAGAAGCAGAACATTTCCTATACATTTAGTGACTAGTTATCAACGTCAGTCACCGGAACCCTTTAAGTTTATCAGCCAACGTCAGCTATCAGGACTACAGAATATTCAATTTTGGTTTGTCTAGTATTTAGCTTTGTTTGGCCGTATTTATTTTCTTAAATTTACGCTGTAATTTCATAACAGTTTGCAGAGTAAAATCTCGGCAGCGTACCAATAAACGATACCATAAAACCTTTTGTGATCACCACATTCCTCTCCTCTTTTCCCCAACCTTCAACTCTACACCTTGTCCACGGCTGTTTATAGAATTTTTTCACCCTTAGTGTAAAACGCAAAATGATGTAACGCAATACAAATAATATAAACATTACATTTTTAATGCTGACAGAGATATTATTAAAACATCATAACGGGAAGTAGATATAAGCAAATTGGTCCTTAGTTAATCATTTTATTAAAACACTCACTATAATGAAGAAAAGACAACAAAATATAAATTGATTAAAAATAGAACTATAAGAAACGAAAGTATGATTTATTTTCATAAATTATTAAATTACTAATAGTTTATTGGATATCATTTGTCTGGGGAAGGAACTGCCATCTGACAAGTTACCACCATCAATTGAACACGCTGTCACGGTTACCAATGTCTCCCCTGAAGTGCCCGTGGCCCCTCCCAGAGTTTCCCGCCACATGCTCATGTCCATGTCTTGTCGTGGATGCGCAATTTCCATCATGTTCGATGTTTAGATCAATGTTTCCTCCTTCACATCTCTCCGTGTCCAAGTCACATTGCGTTTTGTAGGTTTTACCGTTAGTTGCACAGACCGGTCCTCCTAGACCCCCGTGAGAAGCTATGCAGCTCGGACAAGCAATATCACCTCTACCTATATACGTAACGAAAAGGGGGCAAAATATTCGCATGCATATTAAGCAGTTGTTTGTGCCTTCCGAATTACATTTTGTGCATAATAATCTCTCTCTCTCTCTCTATGTTGAGCTTACCCTTCCTACTGTTTAAGAAAAAGTCGCCAGGAAAGAACCTGGGCACGAAATCTAAACTACCGAACGACTGATCCGCTCTCAATCCCAGTCCCCTTGCATCGGGACTGTGACTGTGTGATCATCGTCAGTTGTGCATCGCCATTCCCCTCGAAAAGGGAACAGATACTACACATGATCTTAGCCAAAAGGCCGAGAAGATTACCCTTCCTAGTCTACTCGCTACCCTCGCTCACACCCTTCTGCCTCTCTGGCTCTTAATTACCCATATAGAGTACACAACATTTCCTGAGAGGACTCTCGTGGTGAACCTGTTGTGCAAAGAGGTTATTAGTAAAACATTATGTAGAATAATGAAAGTAACTCACAGCTGCACAATTTTTCTTCAATCAGATCGTCTGGTGGTTGTTTGAAATCATCTGAAGTAAGACAATTAAAACGTCACAAGGCTAGTAAGATTGTAATACTTTGTCGCTGTTTATTGCGATGAGTTACAGTGATTGGTGAATTGATAAGAACGGAGTTCTGAAATCAGTTATTCAGTCAGTCAGTCAGTCATGCTATCATTCAAGCATCCAATCAATCAATCAGCTACTCAGCCAACTAGTAAGTCTATGAGACTGGCAGCAACTGTGTTGCTCGCGACTATATACAGACAAGCAACTAATCAATCAGTCAGTTAATTAATTAATTGTTTACCTATTCAGTCAGCCAGTAAGTCAGTCATCCAGAAAGTCAGATACTATAGTCAGCCAACAAGCCATCCAACTAACACTGGGGTGGGCAATCTACGGCCCGCGGGCCACATGCGGCCCGCCAGTGATTTGTTTGCGGCCGGTGAGATGTATCAAGAAAAAGAAAAAAATCAATCTATTTTACATCATCACAAAAAACGCTGCTTAGAATTCATCGGCACTAATGATGCTGTCAGGTAGGCGTATTATCCCAATTAAGTATCAACTGTACTGTATTGACATTATGTTTATGTGAATACTGATTAACTACACACACCTATTGATTGAAAGTCCTCGGAATCAAAGGTTTGAAATCAACAGCAGGTCGTTGGTTAGGTGCGGCCCAGTCAATGTTTCACTCCTTATATCTGGCCCATTCATTCAAAAAGGTCGCCCACCCCTGAACTAACCAATCAAATCAATGACCATGTCAGTGAGTGGGTCAGTCGGCAAGAAATTCATCCAATCACCCAATCAATGAATTATTATGTTAATCAGTAAGTGATGCAACAGTTACTTAGCTATTCAGTTCGGCCACTATTCAGCCAATCAGGAAGTCAGATCTTATAATCAGCCAAGAATAGCCATCCATCTAGCCAATCAGTCCAATCAGCCAATCAGTGTGTTTATTCAATGTCAGTCAGTAAGTGATGCAGCAGTTAATTAGCTATTCAGTTCGGCCAGTAATTCGGTCAACCAGGAAGTCAGATATTATATTCAGCCAAGAATAGCCATCCATCTAGCCAATCAGTCCAATCAGCCAATCAGTGTGTTTATTCAATGTCAGTCAGTAAGTGAGTCAGCAGTGCATTAGCTACTCAGATGAGAAAATATTACTCTCCGTCTGTTGCGCAAGGTAAAAATTCAAATTCAAAATGTATAGTTCTGTATCAAGGCATGGCTAATCTATCATACGACGTCTTGATGTTCCCAGGAGTATCAGACAATATGGTGCCGGATCATTCAGCATGCAAGGACCAAAAACTCTGGAACAATATCCCTCTAACTATCCGTTCATCTCCCACTGTTACTACTTTCAAAAGAAATCCCAAAACTCATATTTGCTAGGGTCATTTTTTATCTTTGTATTTGTACTGTATATTCATTTTCTGCCATGTATCTGACATTGTGTTTTTGTTTTCTTTGGTTGTGAAGCGCTATGATCATTTTTGGAATAGCGCTATATCAAGCATTGTATTTATTTATTTATTATTACTGCTGTTGATCCCTCGCCATTTGTAATTTGTAACACCGACACCATTGCTAAAAGTAGCGCCAAGATTCCCTGCAGTGCATCACAAATACGTGTTGCCTGGGAAGGTTACATCCCATAGGCGCATCACTATATTCAATTGTTACTACGCAGGTTCATATTAAAATATCTGGACTGAAGAAATACCATGGGGATTAAGTGCATTGCGCTAGGTCACAAACATGGTGTCAAGGGTACAAATGTAATTCGAGTCCCAGCCAGGACTCGAACCTGCAATACTTATATCGCTAGTACCTTTTACCTTTCCATTTTGACCACCACGCTTCACATTTTACACACCAAAAAAATGTATCATCGCCATGTAGCCTGGACACTCCCCCAACTGATAATATATGAGGCTCGTGTACTGCATTAGCATTCGCATACCAGAGAGGGGATGTTCTGTATGGATGAATGTCCTTGTCAAAATGTCAAGAATAATGCATGCATCTGACACCAACATCATCCAATTATCGAAAGGCTAGTAAAGGAAATCTCAATTGTTTTGCGAAGGATATTGATATTAGGAAGTGAGTCCTTTACTTCATTGAAATGCACTTTCAATAGGATATTTCCTTACAGTTAAATTTGTAACTTTGACAGTATTGGTGTCTGCTTCAATTTTGACAATTAGTTAGTAGGAGTATGTAACATTGTTACACCCCTTAATTTTTTTTTAATTATGATAGTTAGCTGATACAGTGAAGTGGTACAACGTGGGACAAAGGAAGAATTTGAGTCAGTGGCGGGGAAGGGGTGAGGGATGGGTTGGGGAGGGGTTTGTGTTAAAGATGATGACGTCCAAAGTACTATAGAGTAGCAACTGTCATTTCAAGTCATTTTATTTTATATTTAAGCCTCCCTAAATGTCAAGTTCTTAACTATATTCCCCCTCCAAAAGTTGTAATATCGTACCAATTGTACTCTCAATTGTCTGAAAAAAAAGTCGTCAGCTTTTGCCTAAAAATTGTAGCAGATCTTTCAAGAACAACAACACCTTACCATCGGCAGATTCAGAGAATTGGATAGAGTCATGTCCGGCTTCTACTGTGTAAGAATTCATTCCGGTGGTTGCGTAAACCATATCGACCGTAGTTTGGCTGTCGTAATCTGACGCTGGTGGATGCTGGTTTTCATTCTCCTCCTCCTCCTCCTCCTCTGCCTTGTCCTCATCCTCAACTATGTCAACCCACAAGCATCTCTCTTCCATGATGACCTCGCCTGTCTCCAGGTAGAGGTCACATGACCTTAACTGTAGCGCGCATTCATTGATATACCGTTTACCGTTGCTTGCACACACAAAGGAACGTTTAAATATACCGCCAGTGTTTATACAATCTTTCTTGATGATGGCGCACTTCTCCGCCACGGCATCATCGCGGCTGTACCCTGAACAAGAAAACAAAAAGTCAAATTGGTAACCTGGACAACCGGAAATCTAAGAAAGTTAATCGTATTATATTAATAAGTGATCAACAATAATCACAACGCACATAATTTCACCCACATCATACCTTTCCTACCCCCCCCCCCACCGTCCAAGTTCTGATGTGACTCTCCTTTGATTCCTTCATGTGTGTTTCTGGTTTTGTTTGTTTATTTTTTAAGTTGGAGGGCCATTTCTTACCCCCCCCCCCGCCCACCTCCCTTCGGGAACGGTATGGGTCCTAGGTGCCGAAGCCACAGTCAGCTTGACATGATGAGATACGGAGGACTGCATTTTCTCTTATTCATGAGACTTGGCATAGTTTCGTATACGATACCCAAAATGACCGGGTTCAAGGTTCCAGCGACGACGGTTGAACGACTAAGACTGACACAAATAGTGGCACATTCTGCCACTGTCCCACGCCCTCTTATAATTCAATACCTCTTGACATGATGAGATGCCCTGTCAGTGAGCGGCAAATCGTATATTTATACTTAGTTATGACAAAAAAAGGATTGGTTTTAAATAGTATATATTTGGCATAGAAGTCAGGAAAGACATGTAAATGATAGTATATATGCTGGTATTCGAGATTGTTATTAACGATGCACACATGTTGAGAAGCGTTTCCATTCCGTTGTTTTCTTTTGCAAAGGATTACTTTATAGGTTCAAAATTAATCTTCAAATATTGACAGAACGTTTAGACAACAATGCTTTGCAGTCCAGTGTGTATTTCTATAACATTTTATTTTATTTTATTTTGGAGACATGACCATTTAAACAACTGAGGTTAATCAAAGCGACTGAACTACATAGGCTAATATTTCCTCAAGTGTAACATAAAAGTCAAAAGGAACTCATACGACTTTTAAGGCCTCTTAAGACTGTTTACGTTATGGTACAATTTTTTTATGACAAATGGTGTTGGATGTATTTCAAGGATCTATGCTACGCTGTTTATATATGAAGTTAACGAAAAGAAAAACATGATTTGCTGTGAGTTAATTCGAAGTTATAATTAATGGACTAAAACCGAAACGTGTATGCTTATACGTCAGAGGAGACGACGTCATTATAAATTTCACCTTACAGGAGCTTTCCATATGATAAAGGTTAATTTCTTGATCACATCGATATTGAAGAAGGGAGAATGACGTCATGCGATATATACTGAAGCCACTCATCCAAATGGTGGCGCTTTGCTTGTACTGCGTTGACATAACTAAAGTAGCCTATGTATGTATTTTAGATCCTCCTGCAAGCAGGAAATCGCCAAAAAGCCTCATTGGCTTATCAAAGCCGCAAGCTGACCGAAGTCAGTCTCTTACATTCATATTTAACGTCCATGATTATGAATTGTCAATTGTCATAAACTCTGTAACTGGACGACATACATTAATCTCGGAGTGACTCGAATTAAGTACTACACTCAAGTAGGTGTGTGTTGTAAGGGGTGGGGTGGGGCGGGGTTTGCCTTTTCACGGCATTATCCAGGGACAACTATGACACCATCTTAGTGGAGCACTAAAATAATACAAGCAAAAAAACTGTTTGCCATGTGCCTCTCAGATACCGTACCGAAAATGACACTTTCCAGACATTAAAAGGTGCATAAAACATTTCACTTAATCAAGTCATAAGAGGCGAACAAAATTCAAAGTTGGGTCTTAAAGTCTCAGTACGTGTTTGTTGATGAATTTCGGAAAACAAACTGCCGAAGCAGATTCAATATATCTTATTCTATAAATGCACTCTGACCAGGTGGGTTTAATAGGGAAAAGCTTTCGCATTCGAAAGAAAGAAATTTACTTTCTGCTGCCCTTATGGCGCGAACAATGTACCGTAAAATCACTGCGACCGCCCATATGTTCGGATCGTCTACTTTTTTGACCCAATTTCACGGAGGAAACATCTGAAACACCTGGTTATTGCTTGCAATGGAAGGAAATGACTCAATTGTGCAAGCTACATCGGTAACAGTAAGACCGAAAGAAAGATACTATTCAAGAGAATTGACCTAACATAGGCTTACCACGAAAGTGAAAGTAAGCCAAGGCTAACGGTCGCTAACAAACAGAGAGATTTGATTGGCGCTTGATATGTTGGGCGGGGCTTGCAAAGTTTGATTGAAGTTTGAAGAATCTACGGACTCGTTTAAAATTCTGGCTGATTTTATTCAGCTCAAAATGTTTACCGACAGATAACTCAATAACAATAATGATTATTTTAGTATGAAAATTGCATAGAACGGTGTTATTTTCACTGAGCTTTGAGGGCAGTAAGCTGGCAAGGTCGAAGTTAAAATTTGGCAAACACACATTGAGACTTTAGTTCAGGAGTATAGTAGTAACCACTCTCTGTAACATGTCTCAGTTGTGAAAATTACACCTAACATCTTTCGAAAATAACGGATCAAATCAAATTCAATTTCAAAGTCGAATGTACAGTATACGCATGAAAATGTACAAATGATTTGGCTTTTTGCCGTACAATGCAGAGCGCCCTCACTTTTTTCAAGGCTTCACTGATTAAACACGGCGATACACTGTGTCAGCATTCTTTCTAGTTCAAGTTCCATTCTTGATCTTCATCAAATATCTTCCATTGTAAAGTGGAGAAAAAAAGTGGAAAACATAAAGTGTACCCATTTCTAACAGACTCGACTTTTAATCTGGCATCTTCGAAGGATCCAGATTAATATTCAATACTTACTATTTGTGATTCGATTCAGCTAATCGTGACAATGAGCTTAATACGTACTAGGCAAAAAAGATTAGAGAAAGTCTGTGGGCTTCTTATCACACCATGATTTCTCTCGCCAACCATCCCCCCCCCCC
>KN882223.1:11075-24943 GCA_000934455.1 Apostichopus parvimensis
AATATATATTTTTCTTTCTAACAGTGACTTTGTTCACTAATATCCCCATATAGCTACCCCTCCTCCCTCCGTTGTGGGGTTCATAATAATGCGCATACGCACTTCTACCACCCGTTGCTTGCACATCATGTTATTTACATTAGGCTACTGGATATGTTTCTACTCAACATTCAAAAGGTTGTCGTCAAAGACTCAAAGAATCGTCAAAACCATGACAACTTTCAGAGTTCAAAATGTGCACCCAACTCTTCCAATGATATTGCAGATTATCTGCCTCATTGGTACAAAAAATCATGACAAAAAAACATCATTGGCATTTATACCCGACCACTTTCTTGTTTCCAACGGGGTATAAATATGAAACATTTCAGAGGGAGAATCACAGCATGTGACTTAAGGGGGGAAAAAATCCTGTTTATGTCATTGCACAGATCTCAGACAAACTATACTGACTCCTCATCTTCACTTTTATGTGAAAGATACTAGGTCATTGCACGAGAACCTTCGTCAATGTTAGGACGCTATTTTTTTTTACATTTTATGAGCCACGATGTACCATTACCAATGGACGTATATCATAAAGATTTAGTATCATTTCCTCCACACAAAGAGGCCCCACAGTTTCCTCTTCGATTTTGTTCCTATTCCCACATTTATGTTCCTGGTGTAAATCCCATTTTTATAGCCTATGAGTAATGCTTGCTAGAAGGTAAAACTGGAATACGGTTCCCTAAATCATTTGTCACAAAATTGAAAAAAAAAGAAGAGTCTCATGCAAGAGAGTCAATGGAAGAGAACATTTCATTACTGTACGCGCGCTCCACCTCTCGCTCTGTCTCTCTCCCTCTCCGGGAGGTTTGAAATTAATAGGTGCGTCGAATTCAGGCCGTTCGTGGATTAACGCCTAGAAAATGTGACAATCAAATTAGGCCCTTGATCACTAAAGGGAGAATGAGGTACTGTCTATGATGGACGTTAACACCGACACATATATACATATAGATATACAACAACTGAATGACATTTTATTCTCCTCGATTTTCATTTTTGACATTGCCATATCGTAATTTTTCCAGTATTTTTTTTTTAAATTTATTTTTTCTTCTCTGTGTAATATTTCGACAGCCTTGAACATCTCACATAGTTTTACACAACGTGCAGGAAGCAACGTACTTGCAAAAGGTGCAGTAAATCTAAGCGGCGTTTCAAATGTATTTCATGTACAAGGTGACGTGTCTTCATCAAACTCATTAAGATTCTAACTTCTTTGCAAGACGAACGACCCTATAAGAAGAAACCTCGCTACGTGCACGAATGCATCAAGTGTTCAGTTCTATATAACTGCACTTGTTTATCTTATTTTTTCCTTTGCTAAAGATACGGTGAGTGATTTTATTGGTACAATTTCTCGAAGAGAATCGATACCAATGATTTCCGTTTAACAAGAAAGCAAAGGATAACTTCCAGAAGAGAACCAAACGAATTTGTCCTCAAAGTGAGGGCAGCATGTACAAACCCATTTCTTCTGTACTTTTTGTTGTTGGTTATATTAGAATTACGAAATCGTCTTTCGTGAATGCCCGCCAGGAGCCAAAACCAGGACGGAGTTCAACATGTATGCATTAACTGTGAGACATATATGAGCTATGTCAGTGTATCCATAATACATGTGTTTAACCGTGTACGTTTCTTCGAGAGAAATTGCAACTCGAAGGACTTTGCGAGGAAGAAAATAGGAATATTAATAATAATAAGAAGAGATAAACGCCTTGTATATTTTACTACAAGTTTGGTTAGTCTTGACAAATTAAACAGAATATTTGACCGATGATACTAATCGTTCGTGTTACTATATGCAACGATTGTGAAAGATGATTTACGTTAAATTAAACATACGCATAGTTTATGCATTCGTTTGGTATGTGTTCTAACATGAAATGAGTTAAAATTGCGTATGATGAACGTATAGCGAAAGAAGAAATATATACCACAAGTTGATCCATCTTGCATGCTACAGTGACAGATCTTAGCCGAAAATCAAACTTGCTGTCAGGTTATTTTTTTTCCTTTAATAATTAGTTGGTTCAACTTCATATTAATGTTCATAAAGAGAAAACGAGAATTTGTCAGTCTGCTTAGAGCGCTAGAGTTTTTAGAAATTTGTCAAACAATGGAGTAAAGGAGAATCATGTCACGTTAAGAGCTTCAATATCTTACATACAGTATTTGCAAAATCAATCTGTATTACTTTATTAACATAAATATTGTAATATATTTAAAAAAAAAAGTGAAGCACAGGTGGCTCGATGACGTCATATTTAGACTTGACCAAGTCTTCAACCATGTGTGTCGGAACAGCCAATACTCATAGCTAGTACAGTAACTACTTTTCATGTTCCACAAATCAGTAAGTACTGCGCTGTGTTTGTAACACGGTAACATGTATTACAGGTGGCACAGTAATTAATGCAAGTATTTTCTTACTACAAATTTAAAAATTTAAAATTTAATTTAAAATTTTTTAAATTTTAAATTTAAAAAAATTTAATTTTTTTTAATTACTTTTTTAATTTTCACCCGTCGGACTCGTAGTTCAACGTGTAACAGCATTCCGGTAATTACTGTGCCAACTGTAACACATGTTACCGAGTTGCGAACACAGCGCAGTAGTTACTGATGCACGGTTGTGGAACATGAACAGTAGTTACTGTACTAGCTATGAGTATCGGGTGGTCGGAATAACCATTAAAGTTTAAAGTTTTCAAGGGCCACGTTATAATCTTAGACTTGATCAAGTCTTCAGAACTTTCAAACTGAATAACAATTTTCCTATATAGGCGTAACGTATAGGTTATATCCCATATAAGCATCACTTATACGGTACGGTATAATAATGGCGATAATTTTCGTATGCATGTTCTTTAATATCTTATTAATATTTAATTGAAGACTGCAAGCGAAGAAAACACATCAAACGTTGACAAACAGCGTTCAACCATGTATACCTCTAGACCAACGTCTGTTTATCATTCGTATTCAAAATTAGATTAATTTAAATCCACCTAAAGAACAAAACCGTGCACGGGCCTTTTCATTAGAGATGTATAACCTGTTTTCTATAATCACGGTTTTGTAGACATCTCAGTCTCAATAAATCTCTTTAAAACCAAAATTCTACGTTGTCAGCTGAATGACGATATTATGTATACCCTGAACTGTTTAAATTATATTATAGCCTCTTTGCTCACGAATATATGAAAGTTTTAAAACCCTATCCAGTATAGGAGAACGAACCAGCGTATATAGTTAGCCGTGAGGAGGGGCCTACCATCAAGGTTAGACATCCGTTCTTTAAACAAAAATTCTCCTTCTAATCACAAGCCCGCATACCTTTTTTATTGTCCATCAGCCTCTGCTTTCAATTAGTTTTTTGAATTCCTTTAAATGAATTTACCATTTTCTGTGGGAAGATCGTTGCCGTGCATTTCATCAAAATCACTCCACACATATATATTTCTTTTCCTTCCCTGTAAAGCTTCCGTTCTGTATTAGAGTAATTTTTATTATTCTGGGTCATTGGTGAGGAATTAATTTATTCGTCTACAAAAGGCACAATTCATACACGCTTCCAGAAGCATAATTCACTATACTACATCATGCTAAAAATAAAAATTTGTCTTAAAATCTAAATTTGGGGTTTCTTTAATTAAACAATAGGTACGCTTGGAATGCCTCTTAATATGTTTTGTAATATCATAACCAGTCATGGTAGCAACACTACATATTTAAGGACAAATATCGCAAAAAGGAAGATTTGACCTTTTTAAATTCCTTGTCACAATGATAATAAAGAAAAAAAAGCAAGCATCGTAGAGATGGCAGTATTAAAGATCTAAGTTTCAGAAACGTTAACGCTATACAATGGTTACTGCATATATTCAAACCAGGGCCTGTTTAAAAAAAAATCCTAACAAGAAGGGAGTGGGCTGAAAAAGGGACCTTGGCTTGAGTGATAACATTATCAGAGGCGTAGTGAGGCTATTTCTGATGGGGTCGGGGTACCACCTTATTGACTGGAAGCACAACCGGTAGAGCTCTGGTGAGCAAAATCCTGAAAGTTGTATAGCATTTTCAAATATAACTTGCTCCGTAGTAGCAGTGGCGGAGCGTCCATACAGTCAGGGGGGGGGGGGGATGCCCCCCTGACGGACTCAAATGGACTGCTGGCGCCCTTTTCAGCTTTTTACTACTTTTTACTTATTCGCGATTATTGACTTTTTATTGCGCTCTCATCTACCTATTGACATTTGTCATATTCTGTTGGTGTAATTTTCTGACAAAATGGCGACGACACCTATTTATTCTTCGTTTATATGCAAATTAGCAAGGCCCGGAAAGGATCATTTCCAGCGATCTAGGGACTGAGTATCTTTACTCAAAATTTTTCTGTATACGCTCCGCGCCAACCTGTGGTGGCGCTCCGCTTAGATAGTGTCGAAAGCGCCCCTACAGACCATTCTTGCCCCCACTGACCAATACCCCTAGCTCCGCCACTAAGGGGGGGGGGGTGTTCCAATAACTTGAAAAGATTTATCACCAGTTTTACGCTTTCAACGTGGAATCATGAGTCTGGTGGTATCAGATGAGGAGCGGAGTCTACGTCTCAAACCATCAACATTACTTAGAGGAGCATTATACAAAGAAAGAAAATCAATCAGATATCTGGGAGCCTCACCATGCAGAGATTTAAAAAAGACAAAAGGATTTTGTAGCTAATCCTGTCCGTTACTGGCATCAGTGTAGACTGTAGAGTACACAGAAGCTGCTGGGAGAGCGCCGCAAGAAAACACCAAACGCGCAGCTTTATTTTGAAGGGGCTGAAATCGCCTGAGATTACTTTCCTTAAGCACCATATAATAACGAATTGGCATAATCATTGCGCGACTGCAGAACCAAGGCCCTCACTGCGGAGTGGCACGTTTAGTACAGTTTAGAGAGGTATTAGCATTAGGAAATTGTCCCAACTGGCTGCCAACGACATAGGCCTCACTGATCCATTCTCAACCCTATAGTCCTCTTGCTCGAGACTGACGATTTTACGTCAGATGTGTATATCACGAGTTCCTTGGAAAGGCAACTCTATACTATACACAAACTCTTTGTCAAAGGATTATAGCTCCTAGTATTGCATAGTACAAAATTATATTAGCAAGTGCGCATAACAAGTCTCAAACTTCTCCTTATAGGCTTATGTAACAATCAACGCAACTATACCAAAAGGTAGGATCTACTAGCAAATATAAATGAAGTAAACATTCTATGTACATCTTCATACAAAGAAAAATTAATTAGAGCAGTTCGTGTTTGAGCTTTGTTGCGGCATGTGCCGCGTCGTTTTCCGCACGGTGGGGGGGGGGGGACAGGGGAGGCGGGGTTATTGTTTACTAGTCTTGTGCTAAGCAGTTTAACAGTTATAGTTTTACATATTGTCAAGTTGATGTCAAATTGTACTTACCATTGATTCAACATCAGTCAGTATTAACTTCATTTGCACAACATATGGTACCAAATTACCTTGCAAAAAATTGTAACTGTACTAATTCGAGTTTTATTCATTTCAGAGCTCAGCAACACAAAAACACCGTAACGGTAAAGCAGGGGCGTAGCCAGGTTTTTGGTGTGTGGGGGGTGGGGGACCAAGTAAACAGTAGTGTCCCCATTTTCAGGCACATAGCGGTGGATCGCCGTCCTGGGGAGGGGTATAAAGGGAGAGGGTGTTCCCCACACGTAGCGCACATATTCTTGAGGTGACTTTTCAGACATTCTCTTTAGTACTTGCCCCCCCCCCCCATCATCGGCCCCATCCACCGAGGTTCGAGTACATTTAGATTTTTCTTTTGGCTCCCTTTGCTTTATCACCGTCGCCCATCGCGTCCCAAAAAATGTCTGTGGGGGGCACTCTTCCCCCTGTCCCCTCCCCCACCGCTGGCTACGCCACTGCGGTAAAGAAACATTGGAATAGTCCTGCAGTCATAGCTTCGCATTAATCCCACGTATTGCTAACACAGGGAATTTGTTCGACGAAGTATCTGTGAGCCATATATTCATGAGAGTATACTTTGTATGCTCGCAGACATTTTGTTTTTCATGTACTATTCATATCTATTAGCATAGCTCAGTTAGTCAGCTGCAGTATGCAGCATACAATTCCATATGCGACGAAGGTTGAATGGGAACCAGGCACAAATAACCTTATATGAAGTTATTGATTTTTATTGGATTACAACATTCAAAGACAGGTGTTATGATTCAATATTTATCCCAGCAGTGGATATCAGTAATACCGTAAATATATCCACAGCACTATTATCATGTCTGTTATGGGGATATTTGT
The DNA here is from genome assembly GCA_000934455.1 of Apostichopus parvimensis. Classification (NCBI taxonomy): domain Eukaryota; kingdom Metazoa; phylum Echinodermata; class Holothuroidea; order Aspidochirotida; family Stichopodidae; genus Apostichopus; species Apostichopus parvimensis. The sequence continues at coordinate 17,470 of KN882223.1, forward strand.
TACTTCTGACCTATTTAAGATGACTAAAAACATGTATGGTACATCGTTTGTTACGATTCAGTAGATATACCCATAACAAATGAGCCTTAAAGATCTACGTAGCCTACACCTTCCATGGTCAACACCAAAGACATGATCTTATGGACTTCCTTTGTGTTATGTATAATTACACATAGGCCTATCTGGATCAATGTATTGCATCTGGATATAATGGTATCGCCCTCTGAATATTCAGTTTCTAAGTGCGATTAATATATACCAAAGAGAGAGAAATATTAGTAAAAACTAGTATTTACCCTCATTTATTCTAAAAACTCTATTTTAAGTACAAACATTTTATTGAAGAGTTGCAAATTTATTCATGGTGGGTAATTTACTTGTTTTTGATATAGACGGATTGTAAATGAAATGTTTAATGAAAAGATTATATCTATCTTTTCAAACGGCAACGCCATATTTATTATATATAAGCATAGCACATGTTTCATAGATTAGCTTGCTGTAGCGCAGCCACGACGGTGGTGTCGCCCGGTAAGCCCTTGCTTAGATCATAACGCCTGTTTGACTATAGTAAGTGTGCGTTTGCTGTAGCGCAGCCACGACGGTGGTGTCGCTCGGTATAAACCCTTGCTTAGATCATAACGGCCGTTGACTATAGTAAGGTTAACATATGCAGTTCGGAAAGTTGTCCCTGTGTGCACACTTTGCCGACTGCGATGGACAATGATTCCAGTTAAAAGGGGGCCTCAGGCCTCTGATTTTTTTCCTTTCCTTTTTGTTCAACACTATGAGAAACCTTTATGTGCTCCTCATCATCAGTGGTGGAGCGTCCATACAGTCAGGGGGGGGGGGGATCCGCCCCCCTGACGGACTCAAATGGACTGCTGGCGCCCTTTTCAGCTTTTTACCACTTTTTACTTATTCGCGATTATTGACTTTTTAACAAAGATACCACAGGGATTGTGATGAAGCGCATGTACTTTCGACACCCATATAAACTTCCGTGTTGTCACAAATGGCGATGACACCTATTTATTCTTCGTTTATCTGCAATTAGAAAGGCCCGGAAAGGGTCATTTCCGGCGATCTAGGGAGTATCTTTACTCAAAAAATTTCTGTACGCTCCGCGCCAACCTGTGGTGGCGCTCCGCTTAAATAGTATCGAAAGCGCCCCTACAGACCATTCTCGCCCCCCCCCCCTGACCAATACCCCTAGCTCCGGCACTGCGTAGTAACACATACACGTTAAGAACGTTTAACACGTAATCTATGTCTTCTTTAGCCTTTTTGTGTTCCTTATAAAGCTATACGTCTTCAATCTGATTAATTCCTATTCTTTCGATTGAACTGTCAGGGGAATGAAAAATGTTCTCGACGTCATTTTTGGCCAATTATGTCTAAGTATGAATCTATAACAAAAATGACTGTACTATAATAATATAATTTTCTATCCTACACCGGGAAAAAAAACCCTCAAAAAACGGTCAGCTGGAAATTGATGGCGCTGTCCGTTAACCTTCTCACTGGGTGACAATCATAAGCCACAATATCTTGAAGGTTTGGAAGAAAGTATATGTTTTTAATCGTTTTAAGATTGATCACTAAATCCCAGTTCTTCGATTGGACTTTAATCAATCAGATTTAAAACAAAAAGTCTTTTCAAGGTGCAGACAATAGAAGGGTAATAACAAAAGTCCTGGTCAGATAAAGTTTTAAATATTTACTAAATAATTATAATATTTATGTATTACAAGTTTTTATTATCCTGTTATTTTATTCTTTGACATCAGCTGATAGTGGGCTTGATATAAGGCACTACAAACGCTGGATGCACTCGGCCCACGGCCTCGTGCATCGCTTGAGTTACCTCACCCCCCTCCCGCTCCCCCTCCCCTCCCCCTCCCCGTTCGTGCATATAATGCGATAAACACACGGTAGACCGTTAATAAACCCTTAAATTTATGCGAATCCTATCTAGTTAACCTTCACGTTCTTCATGATGAATGAAACCATGACGACGACATGCGGTTGCTACGGAGATTTTGACTTGGATATCAAGAGCTTAACTTATCAGGTTGTTATTAGCAAACAGCTGCAAACATCTATTACTCAGGGCTACTCAACGTTTTGTTAACTTAAGATTATATCATGTGGCCATGATACACACCGAATATTATAACACGATTAATTGTGATGTCTGTGGCCACCAAAAAATATTAATAAATGTGATAAGCACGATATATAGTATACAACATAATTGCTACATCACCACAACATTTGAATTAAGGGCAAAGAACCGGTACAAACCGAGAACCCAACCGGGTAACAATATCCCTCATCGTATTTCCAAAAGTTTCTATTATTATTTGATAATATTGATTATTCGTTTTGTAATTTACGTTTTTGAGATATGTGTCAATAATTGAGTTATTCCACTGTACTGTACCGTATGAATACTTGAATCTACCCATCCCTCATGAGTAGTAATCACGTTTACGTAACTCTATGTTATCTCACCTGTAGGTGTGATTATGGGTGGGGTGGGTGGGTAAAGATAATAAGACTTAGGTTGTAGCTTTTGGTGAAAACCATTTGGAGCAAAAGTTAAAACAGGCACAATATTCAATGTTAATACAGGGAACGTTCGTGCAGCAAAATTGCGCTAACTGCGTGCATGACTGTAATATTAGACATATTCCGAGACATATCAATAGTTTCCATAAAGGAAATCCCATTTTTTCTTTCTTTTTGCAAACACGTTGTAAATGGAAATAGCGACCTCAATTTAGTGAACGCCTTTTCTTACCGCAAGCACGTTATTCTTCGTCACCTGGTCTGATATTTCTGTTTAATATTTAATTTTTTTTTAATATTTTGCTTCAAACTAAATTTTTTTACGAAACAAGATATAACCGGTAATCAATATTAATTGACGCCAAATCTTTCTAAGGAGTGATCCGATTAGACAGCTACTCGAAATAATAAAGAAGAATAATGATAAGAAGAAGATATTTAAACTATTTCTATCATTTTTGTAAGTAATTCTCTGCCAAATCGGCCGCTTTTCTTAGATCTCAAAACGAAACTGTCAGATTGAATTACTTTAATAGAGTCTAAAGATATTCGTAAAAGAAATAGTTGATTTTATACAGTTTCCCCCAAAGTATTTCCCCCTTCAGCTAAAGTAATCTTAGTTATCAATAACTTTCTTACACTATCCGTTATGTATAAACGCATGCAAATATGTAAAGTGATGTAGCATGGCAAAAATATGAAATTATTGGAGAATTTTACGTGAAGATTTCACTTTACGACCAGTTTCGTCCTTTTTGAGAACCGTATCTGACTACCTTGTACTACGTACATTCATTGGTAACTCATTACCAATGATCTTATACTGATGTGAGGGCGTGTTGTAGTTTATACATGTCATGGAGAAGAAGTGTATATATTGGCTTCAGATAAGTTTAAAGGGGTGTGGGGGGGGGGGGAGGGGAGCGGTTCAATAGTGATAGCTGGGACCTTTCACCCTTTATACATCTAAACAAAACTTGGCGCATAGCTATAAATGTGACATAAGAAATAAAGTCTCTATGATAAATCTGGTATTGAACTGCTCAGTTAATAATTTTTCAACTAGAAAGAAAAAAAGACAGTTATTATTGAAATAAATTAGACTTATGGAGTATATATGTTGGTACTCATACAACTATAAATGCAAAACTCTGACCACCAATTGTGATTCGTTGTCTCAAGATTTCAGAAACAACTCTTGGGGTGCCCTGGATATCGGGGGCCCTGGTCCCATGAACCGGCTGAACCTCTTCATGTTATTAAGCTTCTGTCGGATCAACATAGTGTATCTCTGGTGAATGAAGTCTCAGTGTACACCGAAATACCAAACATAGGCCAAGGCAAGCTGTTTTTCAATGAAATGAATGAGTTGGGTTTTGGTTTGGGTGTTGGGCACACACACGTTTGTATACATTTACGAACATACATAATATTGATGGTTACTGTTTTTAAAGATTCAAAGCAGAAATACCGGTAAAAATTCAACAACTATAGGCATATATAGGTTATAGGTCTAAATAAATGCAGGAGCCATCATTTAGGGTCTATGAATCGCCGCAAGGTCGCGTCAAGATTGATTAATGGTGATTGATGCATATTGAAAGGTTTAGTTAGTTCCCCAAAGAAATGTCCTATCTTCTGATAGCTGGGGGAAAAAGAGAGAGAGAGAGAAAGAGAAAAAAAAAACGTTTTAAGGCAATTTCGTGAGATTTATAAATTAATGTAATTAATTTTAATTAACGTTAATAATGATTGATCGGCTACAGAATACTTCTCGTTTTGATGAACCAATCCAAAGCTAAAACAGGAGAGCAAAAAGAAGGAAAAATGAAGTAAAAGAAAAACCAAGTATAGGCGATCCATGCATGGACTTGCAGATCTCATTCCGAAATGTATTGAAATGGCTACTATGACGTCATCACATTGGAATCACATGATCATGCAACCTTCAAAATTTGAAGTAAAGGGGCCTTGCCATTTGCCACAATCAGTATTGAACCTGAGAACTTCATTGACCTTCTGACCTCAACAGATAACGCGCTCTATACATTGAACGTTATTTAATTCGTAAATAGATATATGACATTTAAGCGAAATTTGGCATGACATTGTGCATAATAGCCGTGTACACATTTTCCCCCGCTAAAATGTGTCCAAGTTTGACGTTTTGTAAGTAATGACAGCGGCAACGGCCGTGTTCGTGCATAATCACAGGTTTCTTATTAATAACACGGAGGAAGTGTGCGCCTTACTGCGACTGTTTCAGAATTGACTTGTTATTACCATTGACCAAAACGATTCTTGGACAGACCAATCTAGAAAAGGAAAAGAAAAATTTCTGGGAAATAAAAAAAAAAAAAAATTGGCACCATTCGGTTTAAACCTCAGAAACGACCTTGCGTCCCAGATAAGTCATATTTCCAAAATCTTCTGCGAATCTAGCAGAAATCAGTAAGTCGCATTGACGTCACTGAAATGCCGACACTTTTTTCCTATTGAAAGTTTCAATTCCTGCCACTCCTTGTCATTTCCGGTGATGCATGCACTGAAAAAGAGCTAGTTTTGCCCGAAACTCTACAAAAACGAAACATTGGCTGTTTTACTTCCAATCACTCACTTAATTATATATTTCTTTGGTGTAATTAACTATAGTATTAATATTTTACCAAAATGGCCGAGTAGAACTGCACATCCGACTGAGCTCCGATACGAATACAGATAACTGCTAGAATAGTAGTATGGACGCACGAAAGTCTGGCAATGCTCCGAAAGACATGGTCTTAGCAGGGAGTTGTTCCATAACAACTCCCTGGATTTAGTTTCAATTTGACACTGAAATCAAGGGTCGTAATTCTACAGACAAAATCTTCAGCTTATGTTATAAATCCCCATGATAGAATTGTAAAGGTATCATGTTTAAATCAGTTCATAGTGACGTCATAGTTATAGGCTATTAAGAGCAGTCGTTTCTTATCAGATTGTTGCTAAGAATGGATCTAAAATGGAAGGTAAGTGACGACTTTGTAAATGAAAATAAGGCACTTTATTGAGGAAACAAAACCGCTTAATCAAAAGTTATAAAGAACTGAAGAAAGTTTAAAAAAACAAGAAGAAAACAGAGAATTCTCTCGCAGACATATCAATTCTAAAAGGTGTGTAAACGTATTCTCGGTAACCAACAGAACTTATGAATATAAGCCTAAACACGGTAAATAATAAAGACATTTCATTCATTTTCATTTTCAGAAAACATAAATATAACGCCCGCAAAGTTCGATGCCATGATTTTTCCGTAACCAAAAGATTTTATTTCATTACGATCATTTAATTTCGTTTCCCGTTTTGTACTCGGCCTATATATATGTCAAGTAATAGATTTTGCCAAAAAAGAGAGATAAAGCTAGAAATCAGATATAATGATTCATCATAAATGATCATCAATATATGTTACTATCATTTATTTATATTCCGACGCAATAAAAGAGACCAAATTTATTTGTAATTTTTAATTTTGACAGAGTAAATGGTAAATATTCTTAACTTTTTTAGATCATGTAATTTATATTCTGTTATAGTTTCATCACCCACTCGTTTGTAAATCATTTTTCTATACAATTATACACTGTTCATAAGTTATATTAAAATGACTATTTCGAATGATTAATAGCTTTATTTTCGTTACTTTTGGCAACATCATGAGCTTGCTTAGATCGATCGTTTACAACAGCAATAAATTAATTTGTAACTTAAGATATCAGTCAATCTTTTGTATATGCTATGTTTCTGTTCACATCCTGATGTTGAGGCAGTTTTCTGAGGAAAATTATAACTAAAATTTGTATTTTCAAGGTTGTCGTCTTGGCAGGAAGCATAGCCTATAACAAGTAATGGATATAGGAAACTGATTTTTAGTTTAGGGGGAGGGGGGGGGGGGGGGGGGTCTTTTGTCAATTCTGATAGCCTACAATGTTATCAGTGCAGTTATCATTGGTTACTAAGGAAACGAATGTTTTCCAAAATATTCCCATTAAACGATAGTCGTGAAAATGTGGTATTCAATATGTGAAGACTTTATCTTAAAACAGTGCACCAACTTACAGCGCTATGTCAGTTGCTGTACTTTGTTGTTGTTACAGTGCAACGATTTCTGTTCCTTCTACTATGTTATATGCAAATAAGGCAGGGGAAGCCCCCCTCCTTCCCTTCCTCGCAACTGGCAAACAGAATGTTCAAGAGAAAACAAATACTAGAGTACATTGATATATAACATATATGTACATGTACAACCTGATCAGCTTAAAATTCTACAACAATGTTCAGAACAATTTTTCATTAAACTATCGTTAATTTTACCGGGTGGGGTGGGGCTTGGGCGAGGGTGGGACCTCTTCTCCACCCCCCCCACTACGATATAACATCTTATATTAACTCATTTTCTCTGTTTATAAGAAAGTGACTATATAATTCACTGCTTAAATTAAAAGCTTATATAATGTTTGTACATTACCCCCACTCTAGACATTTAGACAACTAGTTCATGTTTGCTCATATTACAACAAGTTTACTTTTTACATGAAACGCTTAACGGAATGAAAACGTCCGTAACGGCCAAAACGGCACTACGAACTAAAAACATCTCCGCCGAAAACAAAAACCTTAGCCAGAATAGTTTCCTCGTCCCCCGCACGCGCCAAATACACGCTATACCAAGTCCACGGGCTCACAAATATCCTTATAACTATATGTAGTGTACGAGCTAAATTTCATTAGCTTGCAGTTTCTGTATAATCACTTGATAACGATAACATAACGATAACGATAACATAACGATAACATTTTTTATAGCCAGAATAGATGTGCAAAATATGCTGAGCCTCAACTTAAAAAGTTATTATTATTA
>KN882223.1:140174-153804 GCA_000934455.1 Apostichopus parvimensis
TTCTTTCTTCTACATAATTTCACTATATTTGCCTGATAAAGTCTATAAATCTCATGTAGTCCCAAACAGATAATCAATGTTTAAGTTTTACTGGAAACTTCTATAATGCCGCTTTTTCGTTGGTTCTTCTGCCGTGCTATTTTCTTTCGTCATCAATGAAGTGAAATCCGTTTTGCAAAAAAAAAAAAGCCTTACATTTTGCGCAGAATCAAGTGCGTAACCACAGAAGTCTGAGAAAAATGACAAATATTTCCATAGAGAATGATGATATGTAGTGAGCAGCGGGCCCTTCCAACCATGGTCAGAATAAGCAGAGGGCGCTGTCATTCGGTTCTATATAGTTCCGCGAAACTGGACAAGTTGTAACAATTAGTTTTCTAATATAATGTGTAAATACATACTTATTCGTTCGCAATTATTGAAGACTAAATCATTTGAAAGTTGCATCTGAAGTTTTAAACCATACGAACTATTTTACACACCTCAACGTGTGTTTCTAAAACATGTTTCTCGTTCCACGAAATAGCAAATTAAAGTAGAACTATGAACTAAGTCATCACCCAGCGAGTCTGTATGAAAGTTCAGCCGTCGTGTTCAAATTCTTTCACGCGTTGCTTCGATTCAGACTGTGTGTACACAGTACAGATTACGACCATAAGTACATTTATGACAGTGCTCTTTCGTTGAAACGCTTGGAGAGCCCCATTGGTCATTTAATCAACATGTAGGCTAGCGTGTTGAGAAAAACCAATCCCACCTAACATGGCGTCAGTTGTGTCTATGTAACAACAAGGTTAAATCCAAAGCAATAACATCCTTTCGAAAACGAATAAAGGGTAAAACGAAATAATTGATGAACAACAGACGGCAATCAATCACCAGCAAAGGCGTATTAATGTTTGTCACTAATGTGCATGCAGTCTAGACAAGGCGGGAAAAACCCCTTGGATGCCATAACCGCCAAAGAATACTTATCCTTGAGTGGTAACCATTTATTTTGTAAAAGTTTATTAAGGAGATATACCAGTGGCTGAAGATAATTGCTTAACAAGAGTCTTTAGATTAAGACCACATGGTTATAGCATTTTTGTATGGCGGATATATTAATTAACCAAATTTGGTGATATCTATTCAATTAAGCATAAAAGAATTTGAAAAGATCTGCAAAGGTGTTACTGAGTTCCAGTATTTCCGTCTAGAGTAATTACCACTTTCAGATCTGAATGCTCTATGTCGTGAACTTGAAAAGAACATATGTGGTATTTGTCATTGTTCTTCACATCATCTCGTTACTAATATCAATACTAGTTTATGAAATTACCTAACCCAAACAGTCCCCATGAGTCTACAATAACTAAACATAATTTTGTAAACGCTATGAGTCATGTTTGGAGATATAAATGGTGTTTACAGCCTTCCTGCCAACATCCTTAGTTAACACGACCCCATTCGTAAATCGTATACTATCTTAATGAACTAATAACTCATGTAAAAAATTCAAAAGGGAAAAACTATAGAACCCCTCAAGTGTCTTCATTCTTCCTATTCTGTGACCTTTATAATTATATATTAACAACCCAAAGGGACGAGTTAGAGTTTATTTTAACACTAAATGAGGCCCAAAAGTAAACAAATGCAATGTTTATCGTCACAAATGGAGGAAAAGTTATCTCTGTTCTATATAGTCTGCGATTTCCGTCAGTTAATTGTTAATCACGGGTAGATGCAAGGCTGAACGCCGAATGCGTTTGAAGGAGACAACATAAAGAATACGAGATTAAAGTAGCATGTAGTTTGGATCGGCAAATATTTCTCTACAAACGTACCGACTATTTATTCAAATTATCAACCCTAAAGTCAACATCAATTGATTAGTTTTTTAATGTATTCATTTGGAAGGAGCCTTTACTACTGTTAAAGATGATGTTTAAATGACATTACGTGATAGAAATTTTAATAATAACAGGAATGAGACATAAAATTAACTGAAAGTGGGCTCATTTTGGACAGTTAGATTTTCTTCGGCGTTATCATCACTATTTACCGACTGGTCCGTTACTATAACATCATTAAAACACGAATTCTAAAGGCAGGAATATTATAAGGAAATTGAACCATGAAGGTCATCACATTTGATTAGTTAGATTCATGAAATATATCAAAACCCTTTATATTCTGTTAATATACTTTAATAATATGAAAGCAGGAATATGCAGGGCAATCACAATGGAAGCAGGAATATAGAAGGCATACAGCACGACAGACGTGACTAGTAACTTTGGCCAGGTAGACTTCTAACGGTGATATCATTACTACTTTACTATACTGTTGCATTATGAAACACTGAATACTAAGGACAATCACCTTTGAAAGCGGGAATACTACAAGGGAATTGAATTTAAAACGGTTTTCTCACTTGGTTAGTTAGATTCCTTAATGTTTCCTTCCGGCGATATCAAAAACCACTTATCTACTGGTGCGTTACAGCAATACAATGAAAGCAGGTGTTTTAACCTCAGACACACCTTGGAAGCAGAAATACTGAAGGAGAAATGAATCCTATAAAAGTCGATGAATGTTGAATAATAGAAATATGACATTGGACGTAACTTTCAAAGAGCGACATCATAAAACCAGGTTATTGCTTTTCATCATTTGAGTAGCGCTAAATATGTGAACACATTTGACGTAATATGTCTTACGGTACTTTATAAGAGAAAATACAATTATTATATTTTGAAAATATTAATCTGTGTTTCCCCTTTCTGCATGCAAGTGATACTAATGTCAATTATGTATTTTGAAGAATTTTTTAGGAATCGAATAAATAAATGAGTTAATTAAGGACACGCTAATTAACATTTGGTGATAAAAAAATAGCTGGGTGATTAAGTGGAATCACATATTGTGTAGTACTCTGAAAATTTAAATTCAGGAAATTGATGACCATAAACCCCGAATAGCTGGTTTACTAATATCCTTTTTCATATATAATTATATATAAAAAAATACAATTACTACAGAATAATTCTTTCAATGATTTACGTTTCTTATCCCTGTCATGACAAATAATTAAATATATCAGAAGGAGGCAAAATGTCTACTCAATTCTAATTTTCTGACGAAGAAAATGTTTTGCTAAAGAGAACAAACCAATTTGTTTTCCGTACTTTTCCTATCCATAATGATATTGGCAAATGAGATAATTCCGAATGAATCAACAATCTGCAAGACAGAAGAAGAAATTAATGTAGCTTGGCATGAGGACGAACAAATTTAGCTCTGACTTTTAATCGGTCTTTTCTTCTGCTCCAGAATTCGAAATGAATTCTAGCCTGTAATGCCAGTATAGATTAGTTTGATCCTATCAGCATTATAAGGATCAGTCAAAAGCTTTCACTATATTTTTATTCTACGACCTTTCGGCGCTTTCCCTATTCAGACGTGTTGTTTAATTAACTTGACAACTGGTTCTACATCGGTTTGATGTTGTGGTCGAAGCCTGATGATTTAATCAAATAGAACCTCTTCACTTTCTTCCCTTTTCTTTGTAAGCACGGAGATTTTTGACCTACCGAGGAGTTCCAGGTATGAGACAATTGACTATAAGAACATTTCTGGATTTATGCAAGAAATAAAGAAATAAGCATTATACTTACTTAATTAAAACTTGACTTCTTTTAGGGAAATCGTCGTGAGGACATTCACCCGTCTTTATTAATCTATTTCTTGAATCTTATTAACAGGAACATGTATATCAGGTATAATGTCTAAACCTGTATGCGCAATAATTCAGTAAAACCTGATAACACTTTGCGATTTATTTTCTGAAAATAACGTTTCGTAATTCGAATCGTTTCAATGCTGACCTCATGCATGAATTCAGAAGCAAAAGTGGTCCATTGGATCTCTCGAACAAACATCTGCCCAGATGTTCACCAATTTACACATGAAATGTTCCAAGAATGTTTTGATTCTTTATGCTGTCGCTTATACAGACTGATGGACAGTGCTTGTGCTGATGTGTACGTTCTGTGCCTGCGCCGAGGTATAGCCTGTGAAGAATATATTTTTAGATTTCATTCCTTTGTACGTAGTGGCGATGATCCTTTATTTAGCAGTTATCATACAATTGCATGATTATCTCTTTGTAATGTATACGGCTTTGTATCTAGATCGTTGTAACCATTCGTTGGACATACACTGCGTTATGATCACGGCTTCGGCGATAACGGCATGTACAAAATTGCCCACATATACGTGAGCAATATCACATTGACAACGTTTTCATATTTTTTTCTGTGCAATATATATATATATATATATACACACACACACACACACACACACACATATATATATATATATATATATATATATATATATATATAATATGTAAATAGGGTCAGCCAGCTGTAATGAACAACAATAGACTATATTAGATACGAGTTAATCACAGTTTCTATATTAACTTATTTGTTATTGTCACCCACCAAATGTTTTTTTTTGGTAACGCCTGTAGCACACATAATCATATTATTGTATTATTATATACGTTTGACTATTCAATTAAGGATGTACGAATTATGTTCAGTATGACGCGATATTTCAGATTATTCCGCACGTTCATCAGAATCAGAATCTTGTGGGGAAATATCAATTTGGCACATTTAACTTTCTGTCCATAAGTATACCATAAGCTGCTAACCTATTACTATGTTAAGAGTTTATATTGCCATGAAGAGTCATTGAACCGGTTTTGTCTGACCCAAGGAAATGTGTCATGGGATTCATTAAATGTAAATCATTTGTTAGTTTCATGTTTGCAAAGACTCGAGGTTGATTTCAAAACTATACCTCGTTTAATGCCGTTCACGAACGATCAGCAATTATTGCAAAATGATAATGACTGCTACGCAAGTAACTCCAATGTATTTACCAAAAAAGTTGGAATTATCTATTAGAGAGTGCCATGGTATGATGATGACTCTTTCAAGCAGTAAATTAAATCTTACAAGAGAGTGACGTCAAACCAACTAGTAAGGTTTGCACACTACAAGACTTTCAGTTGAAAGAAGTACTCCGAGGAGAAATATTGAAATCACTGTTCGAACATATTGGCCAGTGTGGACACCCCAAAAGAGTGGTTTCGCACTGTTTAGAATTCAAAAGCTCCATCTGACACAGTTGCTGCATTTGTTATTTGTTTCAAATGAACGGCAATATTTATTGATAAATTAAAGAAACAAGGTGCAATTATCGATGAATGGATTGAAGTCTAAATGTTGAGTTAAATATTAAAAAGTAAAATTGTTGTTATGCATGCACAAGCTTGTACAATTTTTATAACTTATAATCATATTTTAATATACAATATAATAGTAGGATTTAAGTTTTATAACATGTTGGTATGCATTCAAAACAAACAAAACTTTGGACATTTTGAAATAGCTTGACTACATATGGTGTAAAATATCCGTTCCTCCTTCTGGAAATTATAAGCATAATAAGACTCATGACCGTTTTGGAAAAGTGATGATCGGAAGATATTTTCAAGTTTCGATTTAACCTTGAAGGTAAGATTTATTAAAATGGTTAAAAATCAGAAAAAGGGAAATTGACACTTGAATAAGAAATTACATAAATAAAGTAGTTGCTGTTGGCATGAGTCCTTATTTCCTTTCTTCACGGCTTCATACATGACGTTAGTCCACTTGAAAATATCCACCATGTTTTTTGCAGATTACATTTTATGTTTAGCTAATTAAGTATAGCACGAAGACCATGTAGTAGATGCATCTGACTGATATTGTATCGTTGTGCCAAATGCATGAATCAGTATCATAACAAATTTCAAATCAAATGCAGAGGACGTATATATCCCTATATATCTATATATATATTTATATATATATATATTTATATGTATAAACATCTTAAAACACCTTATACTGACGCTGCATGGTTAATTCATCGAGTTCTTTCCGGCCCATTTGGCGGGCTTTTTTATGCCGCTGAAACTATGCTGAATCTCGTGGTCAATATTGGATTACTTTCTATAATTGGGCACAAGGCGATGAACAGCAGATTTGGTGGATTTTATCTGTTCGTATACTGACCTATGATCGATGGAAAGCATCATGTGACATTCATATCCTTCTAGATCACCCTCTGGCAACCACTTAAATTGTTGGATGCCAGTCAACCCGTCTAAAGTGGATGCATCTATCTATGTCAACCGGCGTTGCTATATTTACAAGAATTTCGTAATATCAATGCGTTAGTCATTTTGTCATAGCGTAAATCATAAACATCTCTCAAAGAAATTTAGTAAACCCTTTAACTCTTTATTTGGAGATGTTAATCATCTCAAATAATCAAGCAAAAGTAATTTTATCATGTTTATTTGTGATGCATGTTCCTTATTTTCGACAGTATGGTCCTTTAGTTGGATGGCGGAAGAATATTAACTCCAGCAACTTATATTTACAAAAAAAAAACAGCTGCTAATTTTGTCACTACGTATCAATTACTCAAATAGATGATGTTATGATGTTTAATCAGTCTGATAATGTTGCAAATCGCTTCCAGAAAAACGTCTCCGGTTATGAAAATATAGACCATTAAACATTACATTAAAATTTCAGAGGCATGTAAATAAAACAGTTAATGACTAAATAATTCAACATATGGTTTACACATTATTCTGTTTCACACGACAATTCTAACATGCTAAACTGCTATAAAGTGGTACTTTCGTCGAATTATAATATTGAGCAGTCTAACATATGTGTTCAGTTCTTTCTATGTAAAATAAGTGATGCGTGCATAACTCAAGATCATAATTAGCAATTATGCGCTTGATTTGACTTCGACGTCAAACATTCTATTCTTCCGTATGTAAGAAAGGAATTGTATTTATATTGCGTTTTTCTCCGTTTTATATGCCACATGTTAGTATCATCATGATTAGATACCATAAGCTCATAACAATAATTATTCCATATCATGAAATAATTTACATGTAAGTATGAGCTTAAACATTCGTCAATAGCTGTAAGTTTATATGATCGTCAACGTAATGGTTCACATGACAAACAAACATAATTATGTCACCTGATTATTGATATAATTGTCTCAGATATGATAATAAACATACCTCTATGAATGTAGACAAAAGTGCAGTATTACACTATACTTGTACTGTGTTGCAGTATAGTTTAGCTACAAGGCGATTTTGAATACACAAAGTAAGGGCTAGGTAATGTCTTTCACGGTGACAAAATAACAACATTAAATAATACTGTTATTTTGTTGCATTAGTGTTACAAAAGATGTTAATCCTTTCAGGAGGTGTTAGCATTTATCTCTATGAGATATTGAGCATCCTTAAGATATATCCTTAGATTTCTTGCGTTAGTGTTACAAAAACTGCTACTACTTCTGGAAGTGTAAAAAGCGCCGCTCTCAATGAAAACACAACATCCCTAAAATATATCATTAGCATATATCAAAAGCTTGTTGCATTAGAGCTACAAAAACATGTTGTTATTTTGTGGAAGTGTTTGCATCTAACTCCATGAGAATAGAGTATCCTTAAAGTATATCATAAGCTTGCTGCAATAGTTTTTAGAACCAACCGTTAATCTCGAAGTGTCAGATCGCATCCCTCTCCATGATAATAGAGCATCTCTGAAATATAATATTTGCTTTGTGCTTTAGTGTTTTTCAAAATATTTTACTACTTTCTGGAAGCGTATATCTATAGCCTTGAAAACTCAAGCATGACTAAGAGCATCAAGGTTCATGGTGGTCTCTTCGATTTTGGCGCACTCTTTACTTAAAAAAAAAGCAATCATTTCACATTCGTTTAAATAGTTAAAATGCCAAGGTCATAGGGCAAGTATTTCGTTTGTTCCTCAGCTTAAATCATTTTTTACCGACTCACTCAAATTTCATGCCATCGGACAGTTTTGCATTAAGTTCTGAATTTGTGATATCCTTAAGCTAGCCTGCTAGTTGATTTTCTGGTTTAATGACACCGAAGAAGGCTCTATATTAGCACACGATTCATCCCCAGGGATAAAGCTAATTAGGCGCATTTCTCTCTGTGATATCAGCAGCATACCACATTTCTTCGGTGCACACAAATGTAAATGTTTGAGGAGACGGGTTTCTGTCCTTATGGAATAAACCCATCTTTGCAGGCATAAAGAGTTGAATAGACGAAAATAATCCATCTAGCTTCCGTAAAAAAGAAAAAAAGGGTTGACTGACCGAGATTAAATACATGCTACTTTCAGCTGCATATATGCCAAACCTTATCCGTTGTTTTTGGGGGGTTCTTTTTGGACGTTCGCAAGCTGGAGAGGGGAATTGAAGGGGGAGGAAGGGGTTGGTACATAGGAGAAACACATGCGTCTTATAACTCTATGTTTGATTCAACGAAGGAATGTATCAGTATGTTATCGCTAGGTGTAAGTGAAGAAATCATGTTAGTATTAAAGGTATGTTTGATACGAGAACCAAGCGATCATGTCATTTACAACTAACCATGAAGAAATAACTATATTTTTTTATTTTTAAATTCCATTAAGACTGCACATTAACCGCATAAACTACACATAGGCTCGCTTTAAATACAGAAAAGAAAATAAACAAGGTTAAACATCATTTTACTTTTGTAGCAATATATATAGTTCACTGTGAAAACGCCAAGCCAAGGTCGGAATGATGCATAAATTGCTACCGGCTCAACAATCCAATCGGCGGCTTTGGGGCTTTGAAGCAAACGGCGCAAGTGGCGCCTCGCAAGAAGCTAGCACATTTCGCGACTAAGAGGAACTCCGACCTAGAGGCCCAGTGGTTTCGAGCCGGTAAGCCGGAAGGCCAATTTTCTCCTAGCGTTAAGTAAGGCTGCAAACACATCACCTACCTTTGGCACACATTAATAACGTTAAAAAAATAGTTCGTTGTTCCTCATAATCTCTGGTATAAAGCAACCTGCTGTATGGTACAGGTGCTCAGCACAATTACTTCAGTTGTGATAGCATGTATGTAGCAAAGTGGCCCGCTGATCATTGACCATTGACACACAGCACGTAGTAACTGTCGGCACTGGGGAGTTGTTATGGAACAACTCCCCGCTGTAGGTAACATTTCTCGTTCCCACAATCTCTCTGGTATACTTGCAACCAGTTGCATAAAGGAATGGTGACAACGCATATAATTCAGTTGTGATAGCACGCATGCAAAAACGCGCGTACCACACCTGCTATTCCCCAAACAGTAAGAACTTAATAGTAAAAGTTCATGTGTTCTACGTTATATTTATTAAACCTCGCAATCCGTTGTATGTAATGGTATTCAACACATACATTTTAATTTTGTCAGCACGCGTGCAACAAGGCGTCAAATATTCCATTTACAATTGACAAGCAGAAATAGCTGACAGTTATTAGATATACGTTCTACTTGTTGTATATAGGACTGAAATGAAATGCATTCATATAGTTCGGAAACAATTATTCAGAGCACCTGTTAAAAGCACCTGTTAAGTTGAACAATAACACATTAAAACGAGAAAAAAATCGCACAGATAAAGTGTCAGAATTTCAAAGAGGGAAAAGTATTTAAATATAACCAAAGTTTAAACGTATTGCCTTTAATACTGGTATACCTGGAAACTGCTGTACCGAATGGAATGTAACCGATATATTTCAATTGTGTTAGAATGCAAAGATGCAAGGCGGCACGTTCATCGTCTACCATTCACAAACAGTAATATCTAACATGTATCTAACATAGTCTATCAGCTTGTTGTATGAATTTTTAGAATTGAACACATACATCCGGGAAATACGATCTATTTCAGTAAGCCGTCGTGTACCTTCCACCTGGTATAGTCATCAAGTATTCTAAGCTTTTCACTCCAAATGGTAAACATTAATGCAAACAAATGATGAGCCGAGCCGAATAGCGAATTGTTCGCAATTTCAAAGAGGATTTACTGTTTAATATATAACAGAATTGTAAATTCAATTCAATTCTTTATTTCCAGTATAAATCAGTAAAAATCAGTAAAGCACTCTCCCTTTAATGTCAAAATCAAATAAAGGGGTCAAGTGATGAAAATGTCAAAGGTATTTGAGGGACCTATTCCATTTAAACTTTTCAGTCTGTATATGTCAAGTATACTGGGCAGCTTTCGTCACTTCGCGCAATTTGTCGCAAAAGTTCAAATAATATTTGCAGATGATTTCTCACTGATTTCGGACTGGTTGCCAATTTTTGGAGACACAAGTGCGCGGATCACTGCAACTTTTACCTCTCAAGTGAAAGAGAGATATGTATAGGTAGGTCATTTTTAAACAACCTAAAATGCGATGGATGTATTCTTTGGTGAAATAGTGTTTTATATGTTCTGTTGACCTAAGATAAATAGGAAAACTATTCTTTTAAGATTGCATACAAACATGACCTTTTTTGTCAGAAAAACATGCAATACTTTCAGATCTACTCTCAACTTGCTTTACGGTATGCCCATGACACTGCGCCATTTTGCTAGGAAAATATTGACACATATATGTTTCATACAAGCATGCCGATGCAGATTCATCTTTGCTATATAATCTTGACGAATATAGACATGTCACAGACTCATTGTAACTCCCTATCCGTCTCAAGCTCACCACACACCTTTTCATCAGTCTAGCTGGTTTTTGCCTATAAAATGGTATACGGAGTATTATAAATAGTAACTTGTGTGAAATATCAGCTACACCAATTCCCGCACCGTGACATTTGAATGTGCGGATAGGGGAACTCATTTCCATACTTACGGCTGACAAGACGTATATTGCTCATATTTCGATCCTAGCTCTGCCCGATGGAGCGTGCCTAGACCATTTTCATGGAAGTTCTCGTATTTCACAGAGAATATGATCTTCACCTTAGAAACATACAAAGTTAACGGTGTTCGTCAACATTTATAAGATGTTATTTCTATGAAAAAACGGAACACCCTCCCCACTTCTAAGCATGTCTGCCAAACTGATGAAAATGTTGACAGGAAATACAATATTTCGTCTCTTTTTGTAACGATTTGTGAGTCATTTTAGAACAAAGAGGACCAAATTTCATACTGATCTCTCCTGTTCGATTCAAATGACAATGCACCGCCAAGAAATTTAATTGGCGTGAAAAACAACTTTGAGTCATACCTATATTACTAATGAAAGGGGTTTCGTTCTTTTAATTATAGTGATATTACGGTGACAAAAGTTGATATAGATAACTGTAATTTTGGAAATGTTCGAACTGCATATGTAACTCAAGACCTGATTCTCATAGCATTTCCTATAACGACAATAATAATTTTCTAAATTTGGTGGTACTTTTTCAATGCTCATGCAAACCTTTGCCCACATTTTGCATTTAGGGTGTACATTTGATTTGTGACATGTGACGTCGTGTTATGTTCCCTTTAAAATGTATTATAATGTTTGTTAGATGGTAGATTCCGTTTCGATAGTTGTTTCACTTTTTGCTGCGGTAAATGATGCTGAAATTTCAACGCTTTTTGACGATTGACAAGAAATATATTTCTAAAATCCAACATTCATTTGTTGACATGGCTGAAAAGCATTGTTTTAGAGCACCATTCTTCTCAGATCCTACAAATCCTCATTCTTTTATATAAAAAACAATGTGGAGGGGAGGGGGGGGGGGCGTTGGGAAGGAATGATACTGAAGCATAACTTGGTCTGGAGTGTTTCTCATATCATAAGGTTTCTTGAGCATACGTGTAAGAAGTGCACTTTCCTAACACAAACGTGCGGCCATCCTTTGCCGATTTAATTGCTGTATATATTTTACAGCGCAACAATTATTTTGACACTAATATGTATTTGAAAACATTGTAACAATGTTTCGTTCAACTGAATACAACAAGCGTCATCCATACTTTAGAAGTGATATCGAATATGACAACATTCTTATTATTCAATAGGATATATACAGAATCGGCGGATCTCTTAAATCGCTGCCTTTCCTTTCCGTTTCTTGTTATATATATTTGTTGGTATGATTGAAAACAAATTAGAAGGCTCTACCACCCTTCGCATTGTTGTAAATGGTGCACCATCTTATCTTGCATTTGCCTCCTCGATAGTTCTATAGAGCAACTTCTTAATATCGCTTACGGGGGAATATATCAGTGTATTCCAAAGCTTACTCGGTGAGATGTATCAAGTTTATTCAACCACGCAATCCATTACACACTATCGACAATTCCTAGATTGCCAATCGTCTATATCCTCAGGGCTTTCAAGGTGAATAAATAATTATACATGATGAATCTGAAACAAACAATAACAACCAAAAAGAAAAGAAAAAAACAATCAATCAAAACTGACTTCAAAAGTTTCGACAATTGTTTATTACTTTTCTAGGAGAAATTTCTCAACAACCATATAACCTGTAAGAGCTGGAGTTCCACAAGAAGTTGAAAAGTGCAATCAACTATACGGAATTGATGTTGATATCAGAAATATCCAGGTAAAGCCCTCACGGCAAGAATTAACTGTAAAATGGCTTAACATGGGTGAGGAAAGCCATATAGAAAAACTTATCTTTGACGGTTGTAAGCTCCGGCGTGAATCAGCGGTTGAATTAAACCTGTATGAAAATCTTATCCCAAACTGTCGTCACGAAGATTAGCACTATGAAGACACGTGGGTAATTATACCAAGACACAAACGACCTTTTGCTGTAAATACAAAACTGGGAGCTCAGAGAGGTTCATTCCCCTTTTCACGTCACGTGTTTTCTGATAGATTCCGTATGTTCTATATGAGAATGTATTAAGTGTGCTAATTCAAGGAGACACTGGATGATCGGAAACACTTAAAGGCTACAGTCAAACTATATAATATTGCATAAAACTATGCCAATTGTCATTCGATATTTGACAACGTGTGCTATGTGGTAGACTTGATATAAATAGGGTTGTTAACGTGTAATATAACTATAAGTGGAACAATCAGACGGATACTTAGATCGATTGACATGGGTAATACGTCAGGATCATTGGCCATGTCATTGATGTAAAAGTTTATCATTGAACAACATTATATTCTGTTAATAGTATTATCTCTCCTGCTGAACATTGTCCCAGAAGGTACTGGAAAGTGCACACTGATGTTGTTTCCATGACGGCCGATGAACCAACGAATTTCGTCTTATCCATCGTCGTTTGTGTGGCTAGGTTGATTATTCTCAAGTATTGCTTTTATGGTTTAACTATAAGTTCCATCACACAGCAAGGACAAAGATCATACTGTTAAAATGAAGTCAGTATTGCAGTGTGGTTGGTTTACAACATGAAACATAGACCTACTGGTGAAGTTGATAAATGCACAAAGCTCGATTGTGGGTTCAACAGAGTGTTATCAACTTGTGGCATGGGATAGCTGGTTTAACAAACTGGCGAGAAATTGAAAATGTTACCCTTTTAAAACCTGATGAACTTATGGAAGCTCATCAGTAGCGGTTCAGTCTCAATGAAAGAAGAACCATTGCTCTAAAAGCAGTGTCGGATAATCAGATGAGGCAAGTGCCTACATAGCAT
>KN882223.1:183360-197384 GCA_000934455.1 Apostichopus parvimensis
CTAACAAAAGTGTTACAGATTTACTTCCTATTTATCAGAGTAAATTTGGGCAAAGAATTAAGCTAAAAATAAGGGTTTCTTTTATCAAATCAGCCTACTTACATGAAATACGACCTACCCGGCTGCTGTTCTCCTGGTCGACTCCCAGCACATGGCTTTTCTTATCATACGCATATGCGGATCTTTCCATGGAAAATTCCAACAGTAAAAACATATGTGAATCAACGACTGTCGAGCGCGGCTGTGCCATGAAATGTCGCAAGGCGTAGACTAAGCTCCGCAGCCGCTGATTCAAACAATAAAGAAGAGTAAAAACAAAATGAATGAATACAGTTATTTTCGTTACACCATATTATGAAAATGCTTGGAAGTAGGCCTATATTTTGAAAATGCGAATAATTTTTTTGATTATCACATTTTCTTTCTCGGTTCCTCTAAAGTAGACGGGCCCCGGGCTGTAGCCCCTGACCGCCACGTTATCATCGTTCCCCACTCTCCCTACTGGCATTCGTCAGATCAAACTTAGTTTCTTAGCGCTATGAAACACATTCGATCAAATCAGTAGGCTTATATTTTGGAAGCTTTTGGTCGTATAATTGAGTTACAATCGGGATTACGCATGGGCACTCTATGCTAACCAACCAACCAATGAAATTGATAAACCGGTCACGAACAAATGCTAAATTTAAAATGAGTCAGAAAGTCTATGGGCTGCAATACAGGAATCATATCAGTAGGGCCAAATGTCTATAATCCTGCATGTATACTTTCAACAAGCATGCATGTATACCCTTACATTAACGTGGGTACCTGGATTAGTGATGCAAAGAACCCTTTGGCGTCAAGTTTCTTCCAAAAGTTTGACTCATTGTATTACAGCCGACATTTGCAAGGAAACTTGCCATTAGCGTTAAATTAAAAAAAATAACTTGAACCATGGCAGGGGCGCAATCACGTGTATCTCTGGACGAAGGGGTAGGGGGGGGGGGTGGCTAGCTCCCGAAGAATAAAATCAGAGGAACACAACCCGGGGCCCAAGATCAATTAGCGGCCAAGGAAATATTGTCGTCCCACTTATTAGACTATTCAAAAAGGTGCCCCCCCCCCCCTTATGATGCAATTGATCCCGGATCCGAGTGACCCTATTCTCGAAGCTCATCTAGAGACCCGTATATAAATAATCGGAATTACAAACCTTTCCTTACTTTATTCGGCATCAAATATATAGGCAGTGAGACAGCAACGATTATAGAACCTCCCACCCCCCTCCCTCATTTTGATACTATTATAATGGAAAGTAGGTGAAATTCTCCCTACTTTCCTGTCTTTTTTTTAAAGTAAAGAATGAAGAGCATTCAAAACAATTTTCGCGGCTTGCCGCTCTGCAATTTCGCTGCTTGTTAGTAAGAAGACAAATTATCTCACTACACAAAATTTATCAATTTGTTTTAGTTTTGCGAAAACAGCATGTATCTCACGTAATATAAGTGTAAACTGTTGGTACAAAGTAACATATTGTGACCGCGCTTATAACACATACATACACTGTAACACAAATATACACATACAAATACAAAGTTGCCGTGAATATGTTTGAGGTACGTTGAATCTATTGAACATAATCATTGTATTTAATTAGCAATATATATGCATGGCCTGCTTACTTGAAAATGAGAAACATTTCCTTGACTTTAAGGGGAATTTCTGTTACTAATGTATGAGGGGTATCCTAATGTTGTATGTATAAAATCTATCTTAGCTTCCGAAAGTTAAATATGGTAGTGTCAAACCACTCAAACACCTCGGAACCAAGAACTGTATTGAATAGTAAATGTATATGTGAAAGCATGTATTTAACACATGTATGCATTCAGATGTCAGCACAAAGTGTCAAACTCTATCACCATGTTACTACAATTATTCATCAATAACGTGGGGCGTTAAGCCGTTAACCAATTGAACCCAGACCTACTTAAATGGTTTCCGGACGTCTTGGGTTATTCATTCAGTTCATTCAATTCAAAAGTTACTGTCCCCCTTTCTGGTAAAGTTTAGGTGATACATTTCACTGATGTATCAAGAAACACAGCAAATAGTTAATTGTTGCAAAGAAAGACGTCAAAATGCGGTATACTTCTATCAGTTTGGACTTAAGTTCCCAGGGTGCTAGCATAGTGAATTAAGAAGTTTCATACATCATATATATAAACTTCATTCAAAGGTTGCCGATTGATGTTGGTCATAACTCACTTCCACCAATTTCCCCCCCAGATTTCCATATAAAAGTACTATAAAGTGCTATAAGTTATTATTTTTTTTGGGAGGGGGGGGGGGAATCTGCCACACATCACCATTTTCATTAAAATTATTAAGCTTAATTGTATGACGTTGTTTTCCCTTAACAAAAGAAACACCTCACCCCCACCCTACCTCTCACACCAAAAACCAAACAAAGCACAGTTCAGTTGTCAACTACCCTAGTTCTACCATTTTCAAAAGAGCTGTGTTTATATATATTTTTATTTGTCAGCAATTTGATCAACTTCTGCGCCAGCTATCAGTCAATATTGTATATAAAACTCAGTGATTTGTGACCTATAACCTTTACATATTTTACATTTTTCAGGATCTTCTGTACTTGCAAAGGTAGAAAAAATAAAACTGCTTGAGTGATGCTCTACAGTACAAAAGATGACATGCTCATCTCTCAACAAAGTCGCTCGAGTCGTGTTTCTCTCCGTGTAATACGGCTTCCTCCAGATTTATCGGTGCATCACTCCCGAGGCCCCCTTCTGCGTAAACATCGGCATGGCACTAGGCGGTGTCATTAACGCATCATGAAGTCAAAATATTTGGCCTCCGGCACCTTAAATCACCTACCAGACACTGTCAGCCGGTGACATTGATTTTTTTACACCATCACCATCAATAGTCGTATAAGTTGGTAATGCGTAGGTTAATAACAAACACGGAATGCTATCATGTTGCACCTTGAACCCCAATCATCTTCGATAAATTAAGTACATCCGACATGTCTTTTCTTTTTCTCATGAACAAACATGAACATACTCATTACTAATGTTCACTGACAAGAGGGTGTGACAGATGGAAACAAAATACTTCATCACTACAAACACGAGCATAATATATGCATTTCAATTTCTTGTCATGGAGAACGATTTGTATTTTACTAATACAGTTCTCAACATCAACTGAGTACTAATTTACTTACCCCCTCCCCACCCCCCCCCAAAAAAAGAAGCTCTGCTTTGTTCCTTCAAACATGTTACCAAACAGAAGTCTCAAAACATATCATTGCAACCTGGAAACGGAAAGTTATTGAAAATGCCAGGCTATTTTTAGAAATTGTTAAAGAATGGGTCTCAGGAAACATAAAACCTGTCATTCCGAAGGAAGTGTTTTTTATCCCCCCCTTTTTTCTTTCTATTGAACTAAAGATCTCCCAAAGTGGTTAAAATATTTACGGTTTATGGTCAGGATGCCACTACTTCAAGCTACCATCAAGTTCAAGAAAACCAGACGGACTTGCATTCCACAGACTGAGTTTCTAGTACACGCGCCATAGACTAGACAAGACTATAGAAGACGCTTTAGAAGAACTGCGAAGTTAACATTTTTACCAGAATTATGCCGGCACAATCAAGACATGGACCAAGATACTCAGTGTATACTTCAAGTATTAACAAATAATATATATCTTTATACCGTGTGAGTAATAATCCCAATCATTTGAGATATTTCCATTCAGTGCCAGGATTCTTATGAGAAGTAAACTGAATCAGTATTAAAATCTACAAACAACAAAAATGTCGCAATGTGTACTAGTTAGCATCCTCTACACACGACC
This sequence comes from Apostichopus parvimensis, assembly GCA_000934455.1. NCBI lineage: Eukaryota > Metazoa > Echinodermata > Holothuroidea > Aspidochirotida > Stichopodidae > Apostichopus > Apostichopus parvimensis. The sequence continues at coordinate 187,229 of KN882223.1, forward strand.
CCTGAATCCAGTGAGAAAACAAAAACGACATTTCAACAAATTTGGCGTCATCTCCTGTAGCAATCTGAAGCCTCGGGAGCATACGAGTGATTGTCAAGGCATCAAAGAAATTGCATTAGAGTCAAATAAACATGCATTACTGCTTTAGTGGAAGACTTCCGTTAGCTTACACGAAGCTAATCTCTCAGAACCTATGACAAATATGTAAATTGTACAAAGTCCCCATAGAGTTTACGCAGCTTCGTTTTTATAATGAAAGACAACACTTAGATGAAACATGTTATCAGTGGTAGATGAATAAAGGTCACTGGAGACTGTACTTTACTCACAGAGGTAACTATTATTATTTCAACACACCGCAGAAAATATCAACAACTCAACACATCAAAAAAGGAATCCAACTTGCACTAATATGATAGTTTATTGGTTTTTTATTCCCTTTCTATTATAGCATGAATGAGCTTTGATCACAGTTATTTGGCTTTGCTTGTAAATTGTAGGATATATCAACAAATCAGTCTCTCAAACATGGTCTTATACTGTGTATTGTAAAGTACTATTACGTCATACTAAAAGTTCTTCTGCGGTATAAATTATAACAACTCTGTGATTATTTTGCTGTCTTTTCCACTTGGTTGTTGATGTTCTCCAAGTCTTTAAAGGATATCTCGGCAGATCCTCTTTTTGCTGGTTTAGCCTACCAGAAAGAAAAACAGAGAAAGAAAACATAAGAAACATTGTATTTCGAATGAAGATTACAGTTTGACCTGAATATTTGGAGTTCTAAATCCAGCAGACAAGGCAATTGGCACTTCGGAGGATTTCAGTTACCACAAAGTATATGTCGAGTATTAAAGATGATAACTTATTCGAAAACAATATTCACAGTGACATTGTACTGTACTGTATGTGATTTAATCACAAAATGTAAACGATGCAAGTCACCATTTACATAATCATTTGCCCTCTTTATCTTGTTACCTCTGGTTACAAACAGCAACACATGACTTTTTAGAATGAAAGAATGATTGTAACTACACAGGGTACAGTTCCAATGAGAACTTTCCATGACTTTAAAACTTGCCTTTTTGCAATTTTGAGAAGTAGGTACACAAATATCAATTTTAGAAATGTCACATATGTGTTTGACAAAAAAACAAAAACGTTAATGCCACTTGTGCAGAACATTTGTAATACTTGCTATGAAAACTTGCAAAATTTCAATACTAAGCTTGCATGAATGCCCTTTTGCACTTTTTCTTGCAAGTTCTCTAATAATTGAAAGTTATTTCTGTATATATCTGGCAAAACCCAGAATCATACAACAGAATTACGATATCAGTACGCTATTGCACCTCCCGTGTTGTTTGCTGTTCGTTCTCCTGCAGATTCATAAACAGGAACACACAGAGAATCTTAGCTTACTTTCAAAATAACTACTACAGAGAAAATAATGATGTTCTGTAACTGGCTTTCCATGGGAGCGTTTAGCACTATATCATTTTCCACACTTGACTCAAGGATACTCTTTAATGTAGCTTACTTCAGTCCACTTTAAACTCCTCGTTCCTAACCTTTTCTCCGTTATTACATTTGAATTAAGTCAAATGACTGCAGTAGTACGTCATGAACAGGTACTTCACTATACTTTCATTGCAACATTGACATTAGCTGATTTTTACGTAGGACATAAGATGGTTGCTATCTCATTTTTTGTTGTAACATTTTGCAAAAGTTTAGTTTACAGTTTACAAAACTTAACAAAGCCACTGGATCTTAATATACTTGTACATGAAAGTAAATGCTCGCCAAAACCTGCATATTAGCATTTTTAGAGTCATTTGTAATAACACATAAGGATTACAATTAAGAAAAGAAAAAACAATCATGTAAAGAACTTGTTCACAAAATGAAGTATTTCTCTCTTCAATAGCTACAAGCATTTAAGAAGAACAAATGAAAAGAAAACTAAATGAGACAAAATGCTTCAGTTTTCCAATTTCTGTTCACATATTAAAATAGAATCTTGACTACAAATTGTTAAATTAAAAGCAGTCTTGACCTCAGTTAACAAATAGTGCCTTAGGTTAGAATGTTAGCGCTGTTTTTTCAGCCAGCAACTTCCTCCTGAATTTCAATTTGTCTCTAGTCTCCAAGCAAACATTCTTTTGAAATAAAAAGGAGATGATCCTTTCGGATAATCAATATGCATATTTTTACAAGATAAAAACAGGTTACACCATTGGCTTGGAAGAAAACAAGCCAAAAGCAAGATAAAATCAAAGTGTAGTAACCACAAGCTTGAACATAAAAATCTTTCCAATTGACAATAAATCGTCAGGTCCTTTTTCAAAAAATTTCCAGAAAATCGCCCATAGCAGTGGAATCATAAACCTTTGCTAATATATTTAGTTTAGTAGCTCTTGTACTGAGGTAACATCTTCTCAGAGAAAGAGATTCACACTTGCATTAAAATTAAGGATATAAATTGCCAATGAACTGTATTGAACCTTACACGGGATATTAAACAAAACGAAGCAAACGTGACAATTGAGTGAGTTAATTAATAAGGACTGTAAACTACGCCAAATATAAATTAATATTCTTGCTGTTTTTCGCTTTTCACATGTTGATGAATAGAAACGTAATTTATGTAACAAGTGCCTTTACTGAATATACTTTACGCTTTCAAAAGCAACCATTAACATATACAGTGAGTTAATTAATACGGACTGTAAACTTCTCCAAATATAAATTAACATTCTTGTTGTGTTTCGCTTTTCACAGGCTGATGAATAGAAAAGTCATTTATGCAACAAGTGTCTTTGCAGCATATATCATACTCTTTCAAAGGTAACCATTGAACAATTCTTTGTTAAATGGAATAGACAGCCAACAAAATTGTAACTCACAATTCTGCATCAGGCTTTAAGGTGTGTAACTGTCTCCGCTGAAATTATTTAAACAAGATTACTGAAGCATGAATAAACTGCAATGTTAGACTAACATTACTATCTTCTATGCACTTGCAGCAACACACCAGGGTAATAACATACAACAAATAAAGATGATATGCATGGACCCGTGAAAAACTTTCTCAATGAGCTTTTTCATTGCTTGAATGCGCTTATGACAAAAACCAGGTGCAGACCTTCACAGAAGAATTGATGAGCGAAACATTTTAAGCAATAGGTCAAATAAACTATATCATGTGAACTGGCTTTCAAGACAACAGGCTTCCATCTCTCATGGTTATATTTACATAGTGTCTTGGGTATCAGTTTGCAGGTTTATCGAGCGACCAGAATCTATATTCATGCACTGATTTCTTACCTTCTATAAACAATGTTAAATGAACATAAAAGGAAGTACTAAACGGATAGAACATGAAAACAAATAGGAATGATTTGATGAGCGTGCTAATTTGTTGACACTGTTTTGTTACTTTCAGTAAAGTGTAATGCTTTCTTCATTCATAAACACATTGAATGTTATCTTTTCGAGATGAACCCTGTTTGCATATGGGGCTGTACACCGTAATGTGATGAGATTGTGAGCTAAGTAGATCACACAGCTCTGCATGTGAAAGGTCGAGACATATTATCACACGTGAATCATTAGGAGTTATAAATAGTTATGGTGAATTAGAGTTCAACACTGCATGCTCAGGAAACTCATATTACATTGCCTTTTTCAATCGATATAGAGGCAGGAAATTAAATGCATGGGCGGAAAGATTTTTCTTTGAAATATAATGCTGCTTAGGCCAACATTCGGAAATGGTACAATATTTTCTCAATACGTTATTCTGCAAAATTTCGGACATTCATTCAGTTTAATCGCAATATATTTGCCCTTATCAAACCTCTGGTGTCAATCTTGGCAGTTATCCAAACTGCTTGATACCTTTCAAGTGAAAATGAACTTAAACCAAAGGTCCGAAGTCACGCCTGATGAACTTGACAATTTCACAGAGTTTGCTTCTTCTTTTCGCCTAAGGTCATACCACAGTTTCATCCATCTTCCTGGTACAATTAGGTCTCAAACATCATATTAGGTAACCGAATCAATATTGGGGCAGACTATATCATAGACATGTTCTTGATTACAAGGGAGCTTGTTTCTTACTGACCTTGAAAGTCAAACTCGGTAAAAATGACCACTGGCAAAACTGATCAACACTTTTTTCCCAAAGGGATTGACCAATCAAATTTCCTGCTGTTTTGCATTGTAAGCTGGATACTAACGCAAGAATTAAAATGTTTACAAACCTTTAACATTGTACAGTCGTATTAATAGCTGACAATGTACCACTCGTCGTCATTGTTTAACTCCATATGCAAAATTGTTGTATATATATACTCGCTCTTTATTTGACATGTATATAAAGAGATGTTGTATTTCTGTTGTTACTCTGAGCTGGATACTCACGCAAGAATTGAAATGTTTACAAACCTTTAACATTGTACAGTCGTATTAATAGCTGACAATGTACCACTTGTCGTCATTGTTTAACTCTATATACAGAAGATTTGTATATATTCGCTCTTTATTTGACATGTATATAAAGAGATGTTGTATTTCTGTTGTTACTGTCGCTTTGTATTATAAAACAGCATTATTTGACTAGTTCGCAGCATTGTAAGAAACATTTGGAGTGGTGCACAATGACATCACGTGTGCACAGAATAATGAATATCATTCATTTCGCTTAAAGTGCCTCATCAAGTTGCACAATTTACTAGCAATCCATTAACATACAAGAGCATATTTTAGGGTAGGCTTTAAGTATCTCCTTTTTCTATGCACTTTCTTCTTTATATTAGATGTAAGATTATGAAATGAAAGAAGGGAAAATAAAAAGAAAGAAAGACAAAAAAAAAAGGAAAGAAAAAAGGTTGTCTATATCCCTGCCAATTACTGGTTACTACTTGTCTTTTAAATTAGACAAGAATACAGCCTACAGCAAATACACATGGATGAATACTAGTTTGATTTACTTCAATTCTGGACAGGTGCAAAGATGTAGTCTTACAAGAGCTGTTTATCATTGTGAGATATTGTGTTATTAGTAAAGCCATAGCAACAGAGAATTAATGTTGCAACAAACCGTCTCAAAAAAAAAAATCTAAGGAGCTTTGGTCGAAGGTTTTGAACGTAAAATGTGAAAAATAAGAGGCAATGACAATAGCTCCCATTTGTTACTGTAATGGAAGGAAGTCATTATCACATCATCTTTGAAGCATTTCTCTGGCACAAAATCTTAAGGTGATAGCTTGAAAGAAAATTGAGTCACTGACATGAGCTATGATTGCACTTATGGTAGATCAGGCCTGCAAATGGATGTTTGCTTTTACTAGAATCCATGAGCACTTTATTTGTTTGCAACGTGTTACTCCTTTGAAAGGGATAATGTCAAATCACCAATGCTCGCTCTCTCTTTCCAGAGGTTCATTTTTGGGCTGCTCAGGGGCGAAATGCAAATAATATGAGACTCTTGTGTTACTTTCTTTCAAACGAAATACAATGTTACACAAATGAAGAACAATGCCTTACATGTGGTACAGCACAGCAATAAAATTGATAAATTAAAACCGAACTCGTTAAAACTAACAGAGAATTCCAAATATTTAGAAACCAGAATGTTTAGACACTATGGAATTGAAAGATTGGGAAAGCTCAAGCAAAGCTCAATGTATGGAACTCTAGTGGGCATTTTAAACTATGACCTAACATTTTTCAATATGTCTCAACATTTTTCATTATGTGTTTTTCCTATGTTGTAGCATGGGGCTGTTCTGGTCAAATCCAAAATGTATATATTCAATAAGGTACCAAGTTTGAGAATGTCTGTACAAAAGGTTTCCCACCATTACAAACAGCAAAACAATATGCATACCTTATTAATCAAACTAAGTCACATGTTTTAACCTGCCATCCTGTAACCCTTTACATACAATGTAAGTTCATGAGGCCAGACCCCATTGTAACCTTCTGGAAAAACATATCTTGCAAAGAGTGAACACTAACATGCAAACAGATTTTAAGGGACAACAAAATCTTTTTTATCGTGCATGTTGAGATTTCCAAACATTTATCAAAATTGAGTTCAAAGTACTGTACATCATCAACCAGTTTTCTTGATTCAACCTGCTTTTCACCTGTTAGCAATTTTGACCATTTATTCGAAACACTTAAAGCTTTAGCCTTGTGAAATGTAAATATGAACTTCCAGTTAATAATTCCCATTGGAACAAAAACAACTGTAACAGGAGTTTGACATTTCTATCTTTAAAACAGCAAATATATTTTTAACATTTATCTGTCAAGGAAATGATGGTACAAATCTAAAATCCAAATAGAAAGCTGGCATCAATTTTACAAACTTCTCTGAGTAAAGTTGACTTCGAGCAATTTCAAACTGTCCCCAACTGATAAGGACCAGACAAATCTTAACATAAAGGATCTCATATTTAATTATTGATAGAGATACAGCATAGGTCAAAGACTTTTCCATGGGTAAATATAACTAGCAACTTCAGGAGGTTTCAGAGGGAAATTGGTTTACTGTTTTCACCATATATGGTCATCCACAGGATACCACAGTTTACTTGACAAATATTAGAAAGTATATTGAATTTAAAGCTGTATGCTATGCCAGTGGTTGCGAAGAGAAAGGATGCTGTTTTTGTTTCCTTCTTCTTCTTCTGTTTTCTTGTAATCTCTTCATTCATCACTCCATTTCCATGCTATTGTAATGAAAGCTTTCATTAAAATTAGACTTGTCCTGTCAAACCAGAATATCAAACTTCTTTCCAAAGAAGTCTGTAATTAAACATAATTGGCACTTGACATACTTTTCCTCCATGCATCTCCCATGAGAACCTCAAATTATGTGAAGCAAATCCAACCTGCCAAACATCAAGAAGTTGTATTATATGGACAAGGAGTAGTATATACTGCCTGGAGGGTATAACACTGTTCTAGATGAAGACTCCCAAAAATAGCTCTCTCTCTCTCTCTTCTGCCACAATGCTCTTAGCCTGACTCAAAGAGAGTACAAGTGTGGACTAACACCACAAGATTGAAGATATTACACAGCAATATTTGGAGGAATGGTATTGATTACAACTCACAATGAACAACAAAGACCGAATATACGGATCTAAGGGTAGTTATGTCAAGTTCTGGAGCAAGATGAATAATACAAAAAAAAAAGACCATTTATGGCATTTAGCAGATACCAGGAGGGCATTGTGTAATTGTCAGGGGACAAAGCAAATTCTCGTAGCTGTATGGTTACCAAAATAAGGTTATACTTCATTGGAAAAACAACAAGAACTATGTAAGTTTTAAGAAATACGCCTTGTTCATAAAAAAATAAATAAAAAGTATTACTTTTTAATCTTAATTGCATATAGTTATTCTTTCTAAAGATGATCACACTGTTTAAAAGGTGTCTCAAATTTATATAATAATCTGCCTGGTGTTCCAAAATGTTTTAGTCATAAATCCAGTTAACACCTCACATCTATGTATGCTTTTAAAGGTGAAACATGTCCAAATCCTATGCTCAAAAGTTAAGTTGCAATGATCATCCAAGATCTTTTTCCGTATTACCTCTAATACTTTATTCCATTCTAAAAAAAAAAATCTCATTTTGAGGTAAAATCTAATTATGTCCACACAAATTAAGACAAAGTAACGCGGGGATAAGACTATTACGTTGTGACTTGGCATCCCAACGTTCTATAAATCGTCATATGAATATTTAAAAAGGAATGAATAAATCATTTTTAATTTGGCCTCAAAAGTTGACCAAAGGAGACAGCTTCATGTCAATGAGGAAAAAATATTCTAGGATCAACTTTGTGATGGTTGTATGATTGTATAACTTCAGCAAAAACTTCTGCTTAAACTGTAAAAGGAAAACAGGTTGTAAATGATTAAATAATAATAATTACAGCACCTATATGCCAGTGTTGCCAATCTTCTCGTTATCATTGAAAATGCAAAAGAAATATTAAAAAAAACTTTTTCAAAATCTACTGCAAGGAAGCAGGTGTAGGAAAATACTGTATATTGCAGTTAGTGTATTCATACACAAGTTAGAGGGCCTGAAATTTTGATCCGAGCAGGATCAAGTTGCCCCTCGAATGATATTCTGCTAGAATTTAAGATGTCCAGGCCCTTCTACTTTTCCATATTATGATGACTATCATGGGAATTCAAACTATAATGACACTCTACTAAAAACAACAATCTTTAGATGAATTGGAAGTGTTCAGCAACTTATGATTGTACCAATATTAATCCAGAACGCTTTTCATTGATAAATAAAATATAATGTGTAAAGCTTTAATAACATATTCTCAAAATAATGACATATTTATTCACTACTTAATAACATTGCCGATATGAGTTTTTGAGGCACTCTGCTTATTGAGTTGAATGATCTAAATAGTGGTAATTGTTTACCCAAAAAAATGTTCAAAATGCTACTTTAAGTAATGAAACTGTCAAAACAGTTAGCTTGTATGAGGTAAAATCATGCAATATGTCATTTCATATTACTTTTCTCTGGTAAATATGAAGTTCATGGTGCAAACTTGACTATATGAGCTAATGAGGTAGTCATTGCTTATGGAGTTGAGAAATAAATAAATAAACTAGACTAAATATTCCATTTTACCCAATATCAACTCAAACTGTTGTTTCAAGCAAATATTTTGTGAAGACAGTTAGCCTGTATGACGTTTCACCACAAGCATACTTTATTTCTCAATTTATTTTCTCTGTTGCATGTTATATATAATCCAGTGAAAGAAGTGAAATGTGCAAAACTCAAACAACAAATATTGAAAATTGTGTAAATGTTTATTCATTAATTGAAACAAACATTTAACTAGATGAGCTAATAAAATAGCCATTGCTAATTCAGTTGAATGAAATAACTACAGTGGTAATAATCTACTAAAATCATCTCAACCTCAAATGCTGCTTTAAGCAAGAACCAATTGTCAACAACAGTTAGCTAACTATAAAATACAGTAACATCATGGGATACATCATTTATGGTTGAATATGATGTTACACTGAAAATGATTAATACTTATCATGTGCAAAACTTGAATAACAAATTTCAAAATTTCTTTTTCCTTTTTCTTCACAAATGGAATAAAAATGACTGTATGAGCTAATAAGGTGCATTGCTAATTGATTTAAAAATGAATTAAATAGTATTGAATACTATATCACAAACAAAACATCATTTATCAGTTGCTTGAGCAGATAGACTCCATTGCATTAAGTTAAATGCAAAAAATCTAGGTCTATGATTCCTGCACTTAAGTTCTTTTCAACACATCTGCTAGCTACAGACATACTTGTTACCATTGAAATCCTGAGTTCAAACTCTTCCCATATTCCCAAAAAGGCAAGGAAGTTTACAACAAATAAGGTTGCCAAAGAATTCTTTATCAAAGAATGCAATCACTATTAAGTAGTGAAAACCTGACAATTTATACACAATCAAATTAAGTCCATGAAAGCTTTCAGAGGATTAGCTAAGCAAACAATTTCAGCATGCCACTGTCCAAATATGAACATCCGGTTAAAAGATAGAACATTATTCTTTTAGTAACAGGTTATTCTTGGTTGCACTCTGCAGATGATTCATGCTTAAGTCACATAGTCAGCAATGAATACCTATATTGTACCCACATTGTGAGTTTCACGATGGATGGATGGATGGATGAATCTTGGAAGGTTTTCAATATGAAATGGGTTCAAGAATAGTTCATGGACAGAAGCTATTTAATGTTTTTCCCCCTACTTTTGCTTCCTAGTATCAACAAGATAAATGACCTTTCATCAACACATCAGAAATGCATTTCATGTGAAATTCTCCATGCAAAAATTCTGACTTATTGTTAGCTTACCTGTGATATGTCTGGTTTCCATCCAATCATAAACAAAATTTGGAAGGTAGCTGGTATAGAACCATCCTCATTACCATACATTTCTAGAAATGTGTTAAAAGAAAGGAGAAAAAGTAGATTTTAAATGTGTGGATTTTGTTTTGGCATTAAAATGGGGCATAAGGATTTTATAAGAAAGTGATTAGATTAGACAGAAACAATATAACTTCTCCTTC
>KN882223.1:201314-227036 GCA_000934455.1 Apostichopus parvimensis
TGTAATCATTACCTACAGTAGATTCTTTCCACACTTGGTTGTGAATTACTGTTCTAGTGAAAGTATACAACCCTCAGCTGAGCAATATGACTTGTACCTGTTGATTGAAATCCAGTCTGCCTATGAAAATGATCTTGCTAGGATTAAAACATCTGGCATCTTTTACTTTCATACGGTATCTAGAATCAACTCAGACATTGAAATATGGCTATAGTGTTGCAATTTTAATATGCCACAGACAACCATGATGCATGCAAGATCAGAAACCAATTTCTACATGATCAACTGAATACCAGACACAGAACATTTTAATATATCAGAATCTGACAATACCGTACCTACTGACAGATACAACCTGTAGCTCAGGAGGAACAGCTACTCTAAATATTTTCAAGCAGGTTTGAATATATCACAACTGCATCGATCCATGGTACATACTTTCACACTAGTTGTTAGATTTATTCATCAAATAGCAGCCTTTCATGACCATTGCCATTTCAAGGTTTAAACGTCTCTATTTTCACAATCTACACCACCCAAAGGCCTAGCAACCGACTTGAATACTAAATATACCATGTCAAACATGAGATGCTGAGGGGGCTGCAGCCATGGCTCTTGTAGGAGAAACTCTTTGGTGCTCTGCAGTTATACAGGCATTTCAAGGTTTAAACGTCTCTATTTTCACCATCTGCACCACCCAAAGCCTTGCAACCAACTGGATTACTAAATACCATGTCAAACGTGGGATGCTTGTACAGTAGGAGAAACTCTTTTGTGCTCTGCAGTTATACAGGCACAAGATATATGCAGATCTGCATACATAATCCCTATACAGTGTAATATTAGTTCATCCTAGCTGAGCAGCATCCTGCAGCTGCTGCAGCTCTTCTTGTTGAGACAGTGACTAAATCTATACATACTGCATTATAACATAGTGGTTTGGTTATCATGATGGACAATACTATACATATGCACTCCTATCTATATAGCTTATTAACAACTGGTAACATCTTGCTCTGTGCCCCAGACAACCCCTCTTAAGGTCACTGCCCTCTGCCTTCTGAAACTACCCATTACACAAGATCCTCATATATAACATGTCTTTGGGTGTACATTTATTCATTTCATTCCCTTCCTATACTTCCGAGTAAAACTTCCTGACAATAGACATCTATGGCAAATATCACAGAATTGCTTCACACCCATCACCAATATACTTTTCACCGTCATTCTCCCCCTCTCTCTCAGGTATGGAAAAGAGTAGACGACATTAAACTTACTAATTACTACATGTACCGACACTGCTTTTATGGAGATTGACACAAGACTAAGTAATCATTTGATGTCGATGCCTTGATTACCGTTAAGTGATCTTGTTTGACACTCTTGGGGTACCACGAAACCGAAAGCAGTCGATGTCCACTGTAAATAATTCCTACAGCTCAACATAAATATATACCATGATATCATGTCAATATATCGAGATATGTACATAGTGGAACAATAATGTGACATGTCCCTTGTTTCACAGCAGCAATTTATGGCCAAGCAACGCTCAGACACGAAAGTCAACACAAGGATTTAACTGCTTTAAAGCTTCCAAGAGGAAATTGCTCTTGGTATTTTGTAGAGGTTGCTATGATGTGAGTCAACAAACTGCTTCCAAACAATAGAAATACTAAAATGACAGGCAAAGTGAGACCATCATGCATGGGAGGAACTATTGGGGATATAACTTAGGAAAAAGGATTGATTGAAGGTGCTGGAAAGATTTTTAACATTTTATTACGTCTACAAAGTTGAGTTATTGCTATTACAAAGTATCAAACAGTGACACTAGGAGCAGACTAAACTAATATGGAGCAGCTGTTTCACATTAATTATAAACAACTGTTGCTTTTTGAAATCCTCTTTTGGCATTGACTAGGCAAAAAATTGGTTCAAACCTTTGTAGATGGCAGCGGCTGCCATGAGGGTGTCGCGATGAAGTATTTTTCGAGACCATGATGCATTGTTCTCTGCCATTCCCTTCAGATCTATCAGGAGTTCAAACATCGATGGATAGTTCACTGTAATTTCTTCAACATCCTGTTAACAGTAAAGAAAAATATTAAGAAAAAACTTTTAGGTTGTGTAAAAAAAATCGTACAAACTCGTAGCAAATCATATAAACTGAAAGAAGAGATCCTTGCAGGAATCTTCATTTCATTTAAAAATAAAACAAACAAAGCAAGTGAATTATGCAATCAAAAGAGACTTATGCAACTTAGATATAAGATCATCAGTGACATGTCAGATACATAATTTTACTTTCTGAAATGAGAACCTCAAAGCATATCATTACTCATCCACTGACCGATTTCCAGATACAGATGACTCCATCAATGGCAACAGGAGCAAAAACTCCCACCCCTAAACATACAACTCATCATCAGTGTTATAGCATACATTTACTTCAAATCATGACAGAATATGATATCCCTTCCGGGATGCAGTGTATAAATTGAAGAATAACAGTACCAAACCCTGGGGGACACCATTATCAAGACCCTGCAGTACACCTACACATTGGGTCCTTTCTTTAATAATGATTCAAACCACTTTTGGATTTGACTTTCCAAAATGCATACAATTTCATAGCAAACTGCAAGTCAGGTATGATTGCCACAGGTTGAGATTATTGGCACATCAGCTGTATTTAGAGGCTATGGTTGCATTATACTCCAATGTACTTCATGTTGTAGTTATGAAGTTTTTGGATTTTTTTCACCTCCAAAATACAAAACTTTAATAGCATTAGCTGCTAGTACTGCTAGGCTCCTGACAAGGTGAGATTATGGGGATAATTCAGCTATATATGGAGGCTATATATGTTTGCACAGTCCACTGTATACAACGCAGCTCAGTGAAGGAAGTTGAACTTGTTTGGACAAGTGTGTATCACTGTCTCCTCATAACAGTTTCATTGACCAAACAGCATCCCTGTTTTGCTGTTTTACTGTAAAATGCTATTTATGAATATTGCATTGAATGAATGGATTCATGATGACGAACCAATCAACGACATCACCAAACACATCAAGTCTGCTTATTCAACTCACCAAAGGAATGCTAAAAGTATAACACTATTAAAGGAAAGTCCCAAAACTTTAACCCAATCTTACATCTAAAGACAAAAAAACTGCAAATTGTTCAACATTTACTGCAACAAAGCGTCTCAGTCAAATGCTAAATGAAGTAAAATGACATGGGGATAAGAAGAGATGAATGATGGGAAAGGGATTACATGATTTACTAATATAAGCATTAATTTTAGCATATTCCAGTAGCAATAATAATGCAGTACAAAGAGAGGTCAAGAAAAACAAAGCAAGTAATATATACCAGTTTAAATTAACACAGTAAAATATCAAAGTTTATGATTCTGTACTATAACTTTTATAAATTCTAATAACTCAACCAATGCTTTGGTCCTTGTAATGCATTGGTGCTTGTAATGCATTGATGCTTGCAATGCATTGTAAAAGTGTTATTTGAGGCAACAAAAGTATCAGATTTTTTATTCAGTTTTGTGACATTACATCAATTGGTCCATGTCATACATTGGTCCTTGTAAATATATTGGTCCTTGTAATGCTTTGTAAAAGTGTTATTTAAGGCAACAAAAGTATGTTTTCCTACTGAGTTTGTCACATAACATCTAAGAAACTGACCTATTCATACAGACTAAGCAGACCTGACTCTTTAACTGATGTACCCGCTGGCCCCGATGTTTAAAGGGTAATTTCTCAAAATTTAATATTGGTATATTGAGTTACAACCTGAATTGATTATGCAGTGTTGCTTTGCAGTATGCAACATATGGAAATTAATATTGCGCCCAAAAATCATCTTTCGGAGAAGGCAATATTGCATAATACAAACTAACTTAGGGAGAGTTAACGATCTATTGCCTTTTGATGGTATTCACGGGACGGGGAGAGTTTGCTAATGATGAATAGCAATCAAAGCCAGGCTTCTGTTTAATTAAAGATATATGAAACCTCTTCCTCCCAACCCATCCAGTTTCCTCTGGGAACGTAATAGACAACTTTCTTGTTTTGTGACCAACTCTTAGAAGGAGACAACAAAAAAAGGAGATGGATGGATTTGTGAGGATTAGGTATAATCTGACAAGTTACCACAGAAGTAATCACTTTGATTTATTTTGATTTATATTTCTTTATACCATATGAAATTTTTGAATTAATTTCAAAAGAGAAATAGAAATTAAGGAAAAGGCCACTGCTACGAAATAATGCAACAACAAAAACAATGGAATGGGTTTTGTTTTGTGCAAAAACCTGTGAGTTATTTTTGTCACAGGCACCTGTGGGGCCCTATGTCATATCATATTCCTTGTCTCATTTGCATGATTGGAAAAGAAACATTTCCCAAGATGCACCTGAAATACAAATTTTGAGATTTATGGTTCTTTTGAGAAATGCCTTCAAGCTGTTTTCTTTTAATATTTTAACTTTGCAGTCTGGTTTTCCCTCTGTGTATGAAATTCTTTGCATTTCATGTCAACTTTTTGCATCACATATTAGGATATTGATGTAGTGGTTATGCTAGTTATATACAGCAATGCATGTAAAACACATTTGCTTTTAACCATGTTATCAGTATATAACAAGTCTTATTTAGAACATTGTATTTAACAGGACATGCTCTCTTTAAATGAAAATTCAGAAATTCATTGCTTCATAAAAAAAAATGCTAGAATTGAAAAAGTCTTTAGTTCAAAACCTCATAGCATTTGGTATGGTAAAGATATCTTTTCTTTTCTTCAAATTTATTGGCATTTTGTGAATTTTTGTATCTGGCAACACTATATAGTGAATGTTGTCATTGGGTCATTTCAGCTGGTATTTGTTGGTGTCTCTCTACTTTGACTCACTTTTCACAGACGAAAATAAGATTTCTACATAAAAAATTTGGAATACAGAAAATGCATTCACAGCTACTGTTAGCAAATATTCCAAATGTGTCAGACTTAAAGGCTAAATCAAAAAGACGTATATAATAAAGAAGTTTGATGTATGTAGCAATGTCGCATGATGAATGACAGATCCCCTACCATGATACACTCCCTGTAGGAATCGAGGGTTTAGCCAGTCAGAGAAGGTTGTATTCAAACAGCCATATTTCGAGATAAGGACAAGATATTGACATGGGATTTTCAACTGTGTGGTATAATTTTCCTCTCTAAAATTAAATTTATACAAATGTCACATTTTCTGCCACCAGAATATCCCTTTAACTGATTTTGTTAACATTCTTGATTTGGTTTAATACACATTCAAAATTCATGACATATCAGATACTGAAGTAAAAAAGTAGATTATTTTGAAAAAATAAAAGAGTAAAATATAAAAACACATGGAATATTTGTGAGTGTTCTTTGTAAAGATCACACCTGTGTTGTAAACTTTCTCATTCTTTGCTCTCTCACATTGAACTTGTTCACCTTTAGATCTGTGATTGCCTCCTATTTTTGCATGAGTTTTACAAGAAATATATTTCCCCCTTTTCCGTTAAAATACTAAAAAACAAAGTCCAACATGTCTCTTGACTCTGTTCACTGCCACACCACCCATTTACATTCATCAACATGTTTTTGACAAATGGTTGTAAAACACTTTCCTTCCCTGAAAAGGAAACAAACAGTCTTGAAAGTTTTATAATCACAAAAACAGATTAGGTCAAGGCCAGTTGGACTGCTGTTAGTCCGGGTTTCTCTAGAATCTATTTTATGGAACAGTGATGATGGGTTGCATCTGCCTATATTCTATTTTGCATAATTAGTTATCATAAAAGCAAAAAAAAGAGGACTTAACAAATTCACAAAGATTAAATGATTGATTGATCTATAAATTTGCCATGAAATATTTATTTATAGTTGATTCAACTTTTTCCTGCATGCACAAACAAAACACCAGGAAGAAAAAATTCTTTGCAGTATGATAATGGTTAATACATAATAATTGGTTCATCATACTGAGATGTACATTGATCATGGATATTACAATTAAACATTTCCTTTCTCATATTTCCTTTGATTAAAAAAAATTCTGTGAAAATAAAGCTGGTTTCTGCATAGATATTCATAAATGTGTGATATGTAATCAATATTGAATTCCCTGAATGACAATACAGATAATTAGCTTGACTACTAAAGTTTGAATAATGCCAAGAAAGCCAAAGATTCCATGGTTACCTACATGGTTACAACATGGTTCATCTTTCAGAGCCCTAACAACGAGCATGGATCTAGTAAAGTTAAGCACATCATATTGAATTCTCATTTTCTTTGAATCGTAAAGGCTTTGTGATATTTAAAGCAGCTTGTTTAGCTAGATTTGCATAATTCAGGACATTCAATTTTCATTTGAATATTATAGCTGGGCTTAAGAAGTTTTAATTTAAAAGCATGATTGAGACTATAGAGATTTGTAGATTGTGATTGCTCTTATTATGTGATGGACAATTAAAAGAACAAAGTGTCTATGAAATAAAATTTTTGAAATTCCGTTGAATTAATCACTGAATGTTATAGGAACATTCTGGGGAAAACCTGGAAGTGGGTCTTACTTTGCCCAAACTCATTTTCAACGATATCTGGTAAGTTTAGTAAACTTGGCAAATCAAATTAACATGTAGCTTTACTCAGTACTCAAAGAACTGATCAACCATGTTACGAAGATCTCTTTTTTTATATCAAGTTTAAAGGTACAATAACTTTCTCTTTTTTCTTTGTTTTCTCTTAAGCACTAAGCTTTGTTACTTTTACCATCACATCATCTCAACACTTCACAACATCGCTTGAGAAAGTAATCATTTGATTATAACATGGGCATAGAGATTAATCTACTGCAAAACTGAATCATTAATCACAAAACAAAAAAGGTTCCTCTGTTTGTACCACTAAACTACTGTATGACAAACAACACAACCAAATACATACCAACACAAACGCACACACATGTAAAGATACCCCCACAGCAATAGCTTTCCCTCTACTAAAAATACTCACTATAGTTATTACTTTATATAACAGATGATAAAAAAAATTAAGACCACAGTGAAAGTTCCAAAATCTTTTACAACTTAGAAATGGATACAAAATCCATGTCCCTTGTTGAATGACTAGTGAATAATAATCTCTACCTATATATCTACATTTATTTCAGCTATACAGTATCAGTGTCATTTTGTTTCAACATCATAGGTGTATCGTATCACTTGACCACCTGTGCATGTACTTCTAATTATCTATGGCACTATTAAACATATGCTCATTGGGTCATGAAATTTTGATGGCTGTCTTATCCATCATGCTTAGAAAACAACTGAAGTAAACTAGACATGATAGATAAGCTGAGGATGGATAAGCTGAGTATCACAGGTGGTGCTCTGTTGCTATCATCAATCCGATTGGATATATAAATTCTTTATGGTCGGAGATGAGATATTGAAGATATTTTGTGGTGGGAGCTAAAGAATTAAGGCACCCTACAGCGGTGGGATATCATGGTTGCCATGGAAATGCTTGGGATGGTTCAGCTAGCTGCATTACTATAGTGTAAATAAAAAAAACTAAAAAAAAACTTTGACTGATGGTACTAACTTCAATAAGTAATTCATACATTAGAACCATTTCATGAAAATCTAGAGTATGGTTGAAAACTATCCCTTTTGGGATAAACTGCAAATTTTTAGTTCAGTACAAAATTAAGAATATTTTAATACTGGATGCCACTTGTTTAATACGTTTGGAAGGTAACATCAGCTCCAAGTTTGCAAGAATTGTTCCTATTGACAAGCAACATATTAATAACCTTACAATATATAAAATTACAAAATGCATCTTTAAAAACTCAAATGGCGCATGGGAAATTGAATTTCTAAGTTAAGAAGGTGACTTAGATGACATTAGAATGTCTTGCATTTTATAATAGTCAAAGTTTAGCTCTGGAATGTTCTCTAATAGACAGATGTACCATACATTCTCATCCTTAGCCAATCATGTACTATTACCTACAACTTTCAATGTTTTGCTATTTCAATTTTTTCTTTCTTTTTCAGTCGTCCAACATGCCAAACTACCCCTAAACTTATGTCCTCCTGTTTATATTTTTATAATGAATAAATAAAAAATGGAAAACTAACAAATAAGTCAGCACAGCAATTTATGGCTAGACCAAGATTCAAAGCACAGTGACCACTGGGTTACAATTGCCCGGTGACCTACCAGCTAAGCTATGTATCCAGCCTTTAGTTGGTGGCAATATCTAGGGGGGGGGGGGAGGAGGGTTGCCACAGTGGCTTGCATACTTATATGCAAGCGGAGAGAATGCGCCGGTTTCATTTGATAATTAACCCAGGAAGTGGCAGGGATGGGATTTCAAGGGGTTGCGGATTTGGGTATCTTTCTATATCATCTATATTTTTTACACAAGCTGGATCTTTTAACACAGGTCGCACATGGCACTGGTGTCTGCTGAAGTCAAACTTCTAGCCAGCCTTCTAAGTAATCCAATCAATACCCTTTTACCTCTGTGGCAAATCATTAAAGTTGATTCTCATTTCATAAATGCACCGGTTTCTCTAAACCCGGACACCGTAACATTCCCATAAATCTTTTACTTCTCCCACATACGGCGGCCATTTGTCTCAATTAGTAGACAAGATCGTAAAGAAAAAAAGGACGGAGTGAAACGCAAACATACACGTAAAAGTTAACTGATTAAAATACCAAGAGAATGCTCTTCGGCCAGAATTAACTGAGCACTTCCCTTCACAAACTGACATTTTCAAAAAACCTAAAATAGCACCTCAACTCTTCACAACGAGAATGGGTGACCTACTGTATCCCTTAAATTGGATCAATTTATAAAACAGGTCAATAAGCCGGGATCTTAGTACCTCTAATCAAAGATATGCCACTCTCGGCAAAGTGGTTTCTCTTATTCGACATTGATATAAACTGGCCAGATCAGGTGTATGATGTTCCCTTATTTGCATTGATACAATTTTTTTTGGCTCTTTTCCTCTTTCTTGACTTTCTCTATTTTTTTAATATTTTTTTATTTTTTCTCCTTGACAACTGCTAAATTGCTGTCCTCTTCACTTCACACATGTGTCAATTTTCTCTCTCTGATAATTGTTTTGGCAAACAAATGCCGAAAATTGGCAACATTATGACCGGGAGACTATTAGTTGCTTCCGAAGATATAGCACAGGTGAAGTAGTTCACGTGTGAAGTTTTAACCGCTCGGTCTCCGGGTTCTTGCGCTGTTATCTCAGAACGGGGGAGGCGGGAGAAAAAAAAAGAAGTTAGGATTGGATTTCCTCATCTCACTCACTGGCTTAATGAACAGAACTTAGTAACATCAGAGACACTCCACCTATCCCTTTTTTAAATGTGGAAAAGTTCAACATAGTTTGGGAAGTTTCCCTTTAATGTCAAAGGTAGGAACTTGTACACAATCAACAACATGTTTTCCTCACTAAATCCTAAAAGGAATGTTTTTGTTTTAAAAACTATATATACTTGATGAACTATGAATATACAGTAGCAAGAATAAGAATATTAATCCAATTTTGAAGGCAGAAATTAATTTTACACATGACCAGCACATCTGTCTTCTCCGTTCTATTACATCCGCCACGTAAGACCACCGATTACAATCATTTTATATCTTTGCGCCCAAATTTTCCATTACTTAAAGTGGGTGGTAGTACTAGTATCATGACTGAGCTTAAATTTACTCTGATATTTCTGATCTCTGATATAAAAATTCACCTCATTCTGTGTTGCCATAACTACCTTTGACACAACAAAAATCATCAGATGCTGTATTAAAGAGCTGTTATGATATGTTGCTCATTCGGAAGGGGGCAGATCACTTTCAAAAAGTGCTGTCTTGATGTCGACATGGGGCGGTGACAATAACACGCAGATCAATGAATGAGTATTAGACATATCTGTGCAACTATGGAAGTCAGTTCTTTCTTATAGTTATTTGGAATTCATATAGTGCCCTGTTTTATCTCATCTCTCCCCTAGGGGAGGATGAGATGTTGTAGTGCATTTGCCAGTTGGACTCTATATAGCTATGCCAGTTGCCATAGCAACAGTTCCCATGGTGATGGTTAATTTTTCTGAGTAGCTCCTCCTCGGAGAAATCACCCATGGCGGGGTACCCCTGAGTTACCTGAAGTCCATGACTGGGAGGGAGGGGTCAAAGGTGTGTCTGTGTGAGAGTGGGTGTGTGTATATTTGTGTCCAAATTTGTGTCAAACCATCCTCCTAAACAGCTAGGCCGATTTGCTTCAAATTTGGTGGGAAGTTATCTCAGGGTGAATCCTTTTATCTTGCAGGCCCCCCCCCATGAAAAAAGGTCAGAGGTTGAAGGTCAAATTTAGTGAAAATGTTTTTTTCCCTATAACTCCAAGGGAAAACATCAAGTTGGAAACCATCACAGGTATAATGGAGATGTCAAGTACTATCAAAATATGTGGTTGCCATGGGAACCAAGGTCAAAGGTCACATGGTTCAAGTTCAAAAGTATATTTTTAGCGCAATAAAGTGTAAACAATGTCCTCGTAAACAGCTGAGCCAATTTTCCTCCAACTTGGCGGGAAGGTACTG
Source organism: Apostichopus parvimensis (assembly GCA_000934455.1). Classification (NCBI taxonomy): domain Eukaryota; kingdom Metazoa; phylum Echinodermata; class Holothuroidea; order Aspidochirotida; family Stichopodidae; genus Apostichopus; species Apostichopus parvimensis. The sequence continues at coordinate 212,011 of KN882223.1, forward strand.
CACCCACCAGTGAACCCTTGTGTCTCGCAGAACCCGGAACCAAAGGTCTAAAAAACTTATCTAGAATTTTCAGTAAATTCCACTAAGTGACAGCTCCTAACACATGACCACCGCACATAATCATTTGTAATGTAATGTTCAGTGCCTATGACTCGTACAATGACCACACACAAACTCAAACCAAAAATAGCTTGGCTTTGTCCAGTTTAGGATTCCAAAAAGGAGAAGAGACCTTGGTTCAAATAAATTTGCAGAGATTGATTCAAAAATAATTCAACTTTCAAAATGCTAGCCAACACATATTGACTTTGTTTACACAAGGTATTCTCCTCCTTGATTGAAAGCAGAACTTTATACTCGATCAGCAAACCTTTGTCCAAATATTCCAGTGCCATGCTCTATCTATATACAGTAGATTACGGCATGAGCTAAAAAATGTACTTCTGTATAGTTCATAAAACCTCAAAAAAAGAATGAAAATGTTTTAGTCGTTAAATTTTCTTTGTTTATACAAAATTAACCACAAGAAATGATGTTCAGGAAAAAAGCAAAGAGCTGAAGGACGTAAATATAAAAAAATACGAAGATGATGTACAAATTCCCATAATTCCTAATATGGGATACTAAATGTGGAGGAGATTTATCATGTATTAATTTTTTCTTAGTGAAATCAAAAAGGGATCAGATATCACATTTCTGTATAATTTACATCAAATCTTTTCATTAAGTTTACTTTCTTTGAACAAGTGGTAAAAAGTGTTATTCCCTAATTATTTGCATTACATTTTAACAACAATTTGATATAAACCAGAACGCCAATGGTATCTGAAAATTACAATAAAAAAAATATTGAATTTTGTTAACAATGAAATGTTTTGTTTTACTTTGTTCTGTAAAAACTATGTGCATGATCTTCTACACTACCAGGTTACAACACTCCTTATATTACAACTCTGTCTTATCAAAATCTTTGTGGTTAGCTAGCATATGTGATAGGACAAACTTTTGACATGTATCTGAAATATTATCACTAAGCAATGTATCCAGCCCTTAGTTGGTGGCAATATCTAGAGTGGGGGAGGGTTTCCATTCAAAAGTCACAGTAAGTCACTGAAAGTTTTAATTGCTTGGGTAAATTCCTTTTCCAGGAATGTTGCTAAAAAATTTCTAAGAGACTATATAATTTATTTTAGAGGTTGCTTCAAAAACCTTAAATCAAATATACAAAACTGTATATCCTGAAAAATGGCTACTTGTAACACAATATGAGAAAATCACATACTGTACCTTATACAGCTGATTTGATCAAACTCCCCTTGTTTACAGGGAAGGTGTCACGCATATATACGCACTCACGTACGTCCTCATTCTTGTAAAGGTTACAATTTGTCATTTTAAACCAAATTTTCCCTCCCCCTAAAAAAATTCAATTCACCCTGATGTAAACAAAACAGGCTGTTACACTGTTTTACATTGCTAGTTTATTTCATCTTTCTTTCTTCCTTTCTTGAATGATTGATAATTCTGATCGAAAAGAAAAAAAGGGAAAAAGAATCCTTTTGCTGACATTGATGGGTGTATATCTGCTGTAGGTATAAATAATGTCAGCGGTTTATGGTACACATGAGTTAAGCTACTAGGTGGAAAACCCAGTGATGTAGATCTGTTCAAATCAATGAACTTCTCATAACGAGAAACAAAAGCCGCATATTGCTCAGATCTCACGTTGACATTTCTTTTCCATAATAAATATTGCTTCTGTCAGCTTGCTATTGCACTTCATCACAAATAATTATTCAAGCATCATGCACGTCTGAAGGCTTTCATCCATATATTCTCTCTATCACTTCAAAAATTTCTTTTAATACTGATAGGGGAACACTTAAGGCGGTCCGTATAACCAGTTCCATGAACTAGATGAAAACACGTCCTGGAAATATCTTGCTCGGTCATGTCAATGAGCCCAAATATCACCAGCTATATATATTTTGCTTAGGTTATGATATCCTTGAGAATAACATTAATGCTGCCACCAATAACGACTCTTTTAGACTTACCGAAAATATACTTTCCTGTTAAGATCATCCTCTACATCGTGAATTGACTTCCTTACAGGTGCAGTAAGACAAACTACAATTTAAGAAATCCTGCAATCACTTTAAGTTTAAGAATCACATATTTTAGAAAATTTGATTATTTATAGAGCTGCACTTTGAAGTCAAAATGGAGCTTTAAATCCATTTAATTTTAATTCTTTGAAGTATTTTTAGATTCACACCTTCCTATATCTTTTACTTTCTTTTCATCTCTCTCTCTGTTCTAATCACTTTAAGTATTTGTTTTTCATGTGTACATATAATTGGTTGGTTATAAATTTTATATAATTAATACTAAAATAAAGGAATTGAAATTGAAATTTATTCCATTTTTTTTGCTTATCTCCTTTCTTTTTCTTTTTATGACCAAAGATGAAGACTCACATTTATTTCCTTTTCTGATCAGTTTGTTGTCTATCTGTAATGGCTGGTTGTGATTTGAACTAACTTGACCTAATCGTCTTTTCTTCTAGATGTAAAGACCTTTTTTTTATCAAATGATGTACAGTAAATTTTCTTCTGACAATCCATATTTGCTATTCAGTAATTTTTTTTTTTCATTTCTCTTTTCTCGAAGACAAAATTGTTTTGCTAAATCAACAGACAAAATAGTGAATCTCAATTCACTCTTGCATGAATTTTTCTTACCCTCAAATTTTCAACATACACAACAGAGTGTACAGTAAAAGTGTTTGGTACGATACTGTAGATAATTGTACATTACATGTTAAAGCAGTAGCCATGAGTACTGTAACATATTCTTTTGCAAAATATTTCACATCTTGGATTCAAGAATCCAAAGCAATGACGTCTCAAGTTATTTGAAATTTTTTTTTTACTATGGTGACACTAAGACAGATTGCTAATTAGTTAAACACACATGGCCAGTATACCTAAGGGACTCTATTTTGAGATCAGTGCACGTAAAATAAATATGTCTCCATATATTGACGCAAATGTTGAATAAATATGATTGGGAACTTGGCTATACCAGGCATCAAAAGCAAGACTGGTTCTTGGCACCGGAACAGTGACAGTCCACGGGCAAATTGTTCACTCCTCCTAAGGATGAAGCCTTTTTTCCCCCTACAACTGCTAGTCATGTGACATGAGGAACTGAAGTGGCAGAAAATATGCTAGAAAGTTCCTAATAATGGTCACTCCTGCTCAAAGAAAACCAGGTCACAGTTGACTTTTATTCACATTGCATTTCAATTTCCTGGGGCATTTATAAATCAACATAGGAAACATTCAGGCTCCTCAGAGTCTGGACTTAACTTGGAGGAATTTGAACCTAGAAAATTGCTTCTGGCCACAAAATATGATAGAAACTCAAAATATGGTCACTCATGCTGAAACATCAGCAGGTGGTTTACTTTGTCACCCTTAAGGTCAGACCAGATACTACTTCTGAAAAATTTCAACAATGTTACCACCCAAATAATTAAGGGCAGTATTACAACTCTGAAGATTTTGAACTGATAATTATATAACTTTGTCGATGAGAAACTTGATTAATTCAGGAGTGAAATCACTTGTGACTTGTGACTGGAAGCTTTCCCTCATTGAATATTTGGAACATGGTTTAGGAGTTTAGGGGCAATCCCCCCACCCCAATCACCCCTACATTTCCCACACCAACAGATATAGACTGCCACATAGCTACATTCTACACATACTAAAGCTGTCAAATTAGAGAGAAATTTGAACAACCTCAGATGATATTGGTACACTCCATCCTTCCCCCTTCCTCCCACCCACCATTCATTGTTCACTACAACAATGAGTAAAACAGATCCCTATTAGAGGCCGACACCATTTAATGGAAAGGCACTCAATATGTTCAAAGACATGATCCCTGTTTCAGTCATCTTTGCAGAAGTGTACGGTGAAAGTCTCAGAGAAATTATCGATATGTAGGTCTGTTATACAGATGCGATTGACCTCGCTGCAGTCATAAACATTTTTTTCCTTCATATTTTAATGATCTGTGTACATTTTTACCAAAATCAACATTTTATACATCTTTGACCAAAACCAGTGCTAACGTCATTAAAGTTTGACTGCTGTTTCTCAAACATCACCAATTCTCATTATTTTGTACATGTATAAGTATGACCCACCCTCAGCTGACTTTGCACTTATATCTGGAACGCTATAAACTTCCCACCTTCCATTTGTCACTCTTCCAAAGATATGACGTACTTGCAATTCCTTCATCCAAAATAAATGCAAAAAAAATATTTAAAGCGTAAATTCTCATCAAAATTATGGCGGGACTGTTTTGCAGACGGTGAGATCTGAAGTGGAAAAAGGCACAGTACTTTTTTTCTATTTTCTTCTTGAAAATGTCACAAAAAGTATTTCGTTACCTTTACCTACTTTTCGCTGCCGATGACGTTTGGAGAAACGCTGGTTATTAATATCTGGGGTGCAAAAAGTGCAACGGTCGACTACTTTCATCATTTTTGAGGCAGAAACGGGGGGTCAGTTTGGAGCACGTTTCTCATCCTCATACATTTCCGCTTGTCATTCTTAACCGAGACGTAAGAGCAAAATGCTCCATATCACTCTCAACTTCTAACTCTAAAGTAAGAAACTAAACAACATCCTTTTCTTTTTTCTATGCATCCTTTAAGGTAAGGGGCATTTCTAGTAAAGATGTTAGCAGGAAAATTTGCTGTCAGATTTGTACCTGACTTGATAAGGTCGGCAAACTCTCTGAGGGACCCTGCACCTTTATGAAATACCGTAGAGTTGAGATAAACCATGCTAGAAATATATTTTACTCCAGGCATTGTCAAAAATGGGGAGAGAATGAAGAAAGAGGACTTGAGTTTTCTTATTTCCCTCGTTCAAAAAAGGTTTTTTTCTTTCTCCGAGCCAAAAATATTTTTTGCAACATTTTATCATCAGCTGATTCCATAATGCAAGTTGTAATTAATTTAATACTCACAGAGAAGGGGAAAAAAAGCAGTTGATTCTAGCTCGGTAAAAATGGCATTCTTCGGGGGCCCCGATTAGTCACATACAATCTGAATAGTTTTAGCTTACTATAAAGGTCGTTCCACTCCAAATGACCCGGTAGACCGCAGGTGACCGACTCCAATTTTGCTGAAACTCCAACAGATTTTCAGTTAAAACGTAGTAATTGTGCTATACTTCTAAAAGGGCTGTAACATTTAACTGCAAATCCATTTGGTTTTCAAAGATAAACATATTTTTGGACTGTCTTGTGTATAATGGCACAATTTGTTGAAGCTTCATTCAACGGTGTAGTCTGCCACCTGGTGATGACTTTAATGACAACATTTGGTGATTTGACATGAAATGACCGTTACTTTGGATTGAAGCTGATTTGCCAACAGTCTCTCACAAGTATACACTTGTATTGACACCTATCTCCACATTTAGTGTCCTTACTTAGCTGCTTATCAACACAAGGGATTAATCCTGAGCTTTCTATTCACACGGTGGCTTATAATGCCAAGGAAATGGAAAAGTAACTTTACACTTAGGATGATTAAAAAATCGCAGGAAACGTGGGACTTCGACTGAAACCAAATCTTCAGCGACAACACATGTTTAGTAATGCGGGAACAATAGTCATACTTAACATTTGACAGAGTATGGAAGGAAATGCTATGTTGACACTTACTTTTCTTCCACATTTTCACATTGTAATGATGAAGTATTCAGTTTTTAGTTGGCAGCAATCGTTCCCAAGTTGGGAACCAGAGAGGGAGCGCACAGCTGTTCATAGAGAAAAACTATAGCAGGAACTACAGGTACATTAATGGGTTCAGGACTGTGTGAAACGTGCAATGGCAGTTTACATACAGTAGATAAGACATATTGGGGGTTATGGGGGCTATGGGCCAGAGAGGGTCTGGCAATTTTGGTGAGCACCTCCAAGAGATTGGGTAACAACTTGCCTACAGTACAAATGACTCTGATACTGGTCATCACCAAGGCTTGTGAGATGTACTAACTTACAGTACCTTTATCGGTGTTACTATTTATGACAGCTTCACTGACATATTTACACCTCATCAATATTATTATTTTTTTGAACTTGAAGTTTTCAAGACAATTTCAGAATGCGAAAATTGAAATCTAAAGTGGTAAAACTTGGTAAATCGAGGCATACAGGGAGTCTATTGAAACCACCTTCAATCCATTAATACCTTTATACACAATGGAGTTGCCTTTACTGCAAATCTAAATAATTAAAAGGTTACACCATTTTTGTGTACACGTTTGATTCCAAAATGCTATTTCCAGTTTGTATATCGGTTTTGTGTTACTTTTCATGTCTAGCCGTTGAATGTGATCTGAAACTGTGTATTCGACAAATTCAATCCTTACGTGGACTACACTGCTTATGACTTACAAGACTAGTGAACTTCCTAAATTTTAAAAGATGGAGTAGGATTGATCAAACTTGACAGCTAGTTTACAGCAGACGACATAGATCTGTTCTGTATGATCAGGAATATACAATATGTAAAAGTATTTGGCCTGTACAGTAATTTCGAGGCCTTTATTCACTCATAAATGCCACAGAATATTTCTTGCAGGCTAACTACCTTTATGCACAAAACTTATAGCCCATATACCGCATGTGAAACAGTGCATACGATTGATTGGCTTTTGAGGTATTTATGGTATCTGAACTACTTTTACATTGATTTCTCTGTCACTTGTCAAGCTCAAAGTAAACAAAACATACTCATGTTGCAAAATTTTTAATTACAATTGTTACGAAAAATGATTATGCTTGTTATTATGAGCGACACGCAGGCCTATCTCTCTTTCATAACGAATATATCCTGGTATGACACAACTTGTGTAGTGTGTAAAGTGTTCTAGGCGACTGTAAACATGTAACATGAAACATTACATGGACATATATATATATATACATGTAACATGAAACATTACATGGTCATATATATGTAGTCAAAATAATATAAACATCATTATGGTGAATGTAATTAATATATACACACATTCCTTGGATGTTTCATATAGAAAATAAAGTTTATAGTATATGTGAATAATGCTAAATTACTATAGGAAAATCCCAAAACTTAAAAGCGATATCACAGGAAGAGAAGAAATTCCATTCATGCAAATGTGTTTTACTTTATTATTATCATTATGATTAAGATTATTATTATTATTATTGTTGTTATTGTCATTGTTGTATAAGAGACAAATTCTCAATCTCAAAGCAACAAAATGCAAAGAAAAAACATCGCGTCTGCTAAAGTTCCATATGCATGGTAAAGGTCTGTATTAATTATGTTTAATCTAGTTATAATGATGGCAATACTTTTGAAGCTATTCTTGCATTTTCGTCTAATACCCGTGACCAGGATTGTAAGGTCGGCTGAATGTGTACGCACATGTTAACATTTGTATAGGACAACATTTTGAGAGTAAAAGAAGCAGAAAACAAGATTACACAAGTAACGAAAGATTCTTCCCGAAACATCAAACGATTTACTTAATACCTTGGTTCATCCTATCTCTTGATTTTAACTGTATTGATAATGAGGCCCTACGTGGATATGCAGGGCAAAGAACCACGTCAAACATGAAACAGTCATGACAGGTCTTTATCTCGAGATGACAGCCAAGCCAAGTAACCATGTAACCTTCAACTTGATACCATGATTACATTGAGTAATGGTACGTAACCTGTAGATAAATAATCCAAGACATCAAGCTACATCACAAAATACTCTTTTGACAATAAAGTCGGCATAAATCCAGTTCCTTTTCACTCTATTTGATGGTGGGATGTTTTACTGCCAAAGGCGAAAAAGAATATTTACACAGAAATATATGGAGTTAAAGAGTTGAGAACAAAAATTGAGGAGAACGACAAGATAATCCCTCTCCTAGAACGTACAACTTTAGCTAAGCCACTTAAAACAATTAATTTTTGAATGAATCAACAGATTTATCCAAATCCTACAACATGATCATTAAATTAGGCAGAGAGCCCCAGGCTACAAAAGTCAGAATGATATTTTGTTTTCTCCAAAACTGACATGCACAACCCATTAGCAATATGAGTAACTTTACTAAATCATTCCACAGAGCTGGCAACAAATTTTAATGTAAAAGAGATATGACACAGTTTTTTTTCAATGAAACTGAAGTCAAACAGTAACAATGATTGGTTGATTTTTCTGTGACTTAACCATTTCTTAGTGGAAGCTGTAGCCCTCCTCAAGCTAAAGATGTATAGGCTGTGAAGTATTTCTGTAAACAAGTATTTCTGTCCTGCAAAAGCTATATTAGGACAGGAAATTTCATAAAACTAATTTCAAAAGTGGCAGGGCCTCTTTGCCAAGCAGATTGTGAGTTACTCATTATTGTATTTCATAAAACTAATTTCAAAAGTGGCAGGGCCTCTTTGCCAAGCAGATTGTGAGTTACTCATTATTGTATTTCATAAAACTAATATCAAAATTGACAGAACTTTCTTTCCAAGCAGATTGTGAGTTACTCATTATTGTATTTCATAAAACTAATATCAAAATTGACAGAACTTTCTTTCCAAGCAGATTGTGAGTTACTTATTATTGTATTTCATAAAACTGACATAAACTGCCTGTTGGAATAATTGAATAAAGTTTACAAATAAAGAGTTAAAAGCTTGAGACAGCTTACGGCCACTTTAAGTAAAAGTTCATGAATTTCAAACTCTTTGGTAGTTCTGTTTCTCCTTGATCTTTGTAAGAGTCAAAGCAAGTACTCATTTTGGACATGCACAATTGTTCAGAAATTGTTCCATCATACAAAATTGAGATGCTGAGAGCCCACATCATAAATGTTCACTGTAAAGTTCACTCAAGGTAACTTAGCAATGGCAGGTACAATGTTTGGCTTCCAAAATCCCATAAATTCAAACTTCAAAAGTATTTATTTACTTAAAACAAGGAAATTGAAAACCATCCCTTGATCTTCTTTCTTATATCCTTTTTGGCTTCTTCTTCCACAATTTCACTCTGTTAGCATATAAAACCCCTGCATGCAATTTCTTTAAATTGAACATTGCTTAAAACAGTTATGTTGCAAAGGCTGCAAAGAGGAATCCCATCATATCTTGGGGCAAACCGCTTTTCACAGGGGCCCATTTCCACCCTGACCAGGTTCAATATCGTGGATAATACTGTAGCTGGAAGGTTAGGAGGATAATTCCCTTCACTTCAAGTAGGTTACAGGTTCACAGAGCATATTTACTGACAAATTTATCCTGAGGAAGTGGAAGCTACCCTTACTTTAAAAGAAAGTGACAAGCATTAATGGTGGCCAAACAAACCACCGCTTTTAAGTAAACATAGCTGGCCTCTAGTAACATCATCGCGATTGATTTGTAAGGTCTATCTTTGGATCCAGCGAAAAACAAACATTTTTTGACCTCTTCAAGAATCTCCAAAAGAGGTTAAAATATTATCCTTGAGAAAGTCCAGTTTTTTATAAGACACCTTGTGGGTATAGAGTGCTGATACAAACAAGAACTTTCAAATGAGAAGGGGAGAAAAAATGGTTATAGACTGAAACTGTAATACTGTGGAATCATTCTCTCATAGGACTTATTTATATTTTTACCAAAAGTTTTTATACAGGACAGCAGACATCAGAAAAGTTTCAGAGAGCAAGTATGCAATGTTACTCTGAATGTCATTGAAAGCAAGCAATCAGAGATTGTGTTCATTCCCCTTGTTCTCATATAAATGAATAAAGATATTAAAGTTAAGCGTTTAGAACCACACTCTGTAAAACTTTAATGGACGGTGTGCTCAAAATGATCGCCTAGCTTGTATGGTGACTTGTAAGCTGGGTAATGGAAGACAAAGATAAGAGTAGGCCTTTGAAATCTTTGGGTCACAATTTTTCAACCTTGGTAAATCACAACATGCGCATCTATGGAAACAGTTTGGTAATCAGGAGTTGAGAGCATGTTTAGATTGCCATCAATATGAATTAAGAAATTTATATGACTTTTAAATACAAGATTTGATTAACGATTAACGTTTGATGCAACGTTTGAATAAAATCCATTTTGTCTTTCTAGAAAACAGCTTACATTCAACAGAGAAAAAAACAACATACATTGAAATGCATCTCCAATTTCTACTAACATAATATCTAATAATTTTGATACTCTTGGCATGTTTTTTTCTTCTTATTTATTGTTGTATTTATATTTCAACAGTCTTTATAACTCCAAACCATCTTAAAAGTCCACTACCTGTCTACTCGCAACAGACCAAACAACAGTTTCATCCAAGCTTTCCCAGCAATTTGTGATCACTGTGCAATCACTTTGTTGATTATTCTACAAAAAACAGCTTCTTTGTCTATAATGTAAACAATGCATTTGCAGAGCAAGTGGTGTTTGCGTTGACGAAAATTGCTCGACATTTAAGTTGTGTATGATTTACAACTTACTCGTCCTATACATATCGCAAAAATGCAAACATTGGCCACTTGCAATGGATGACTGATGTCCTTTGTTGCTTGTCATTAAGGGATTTATGAATGATTTGTTTCAATGTGTACTTCTAAGTGCACGTTATGCAGTTTATACACAGTGTTCTATGGAAGTCATGTCAACCACTGTGTGACTTTTACAAAAGCATCTCCATTTGGCAAGAAAAAAATGTGATGGAATATTCATTCATCACATCCAATGTCAGAATAGATCATGGATTATATATGGTGGCATTCCATTATTTATACTGATAGATAGCCATAGCCGGGTAGAGTGAACAAATTGTCTTAACATCTATGATTTGAACTCTACCCACAATTCTCGACCGGAATTGTGGCTTCCATGTTTACTGTAAAACTGGTATTCCAAGAATTTGTAAAAATTTTATAAATCAGAGAATAAATTGTTTTCTTTTTGTACATTCGTTATCTAAAGTCTAATAAACATGAACCATAGACATTGTGATGGTACATAGCTATCACAGCCAGACCAATCACCACATCATATATATGCAGGGGCTCTACGGTTTAGAATTTGACATGATCAAACGAACCCCACTGCGTCAAATTGACTTGCGTAGGGTTGAAGGTTCTATATATGTTATTATTGGCGTCTACGAGGGGTCGAGGCAAATAGTACCAAGATCCAATCAGGTCATCAGCTGTGAAGACAATACAGTACATCTATCTAAGTTGTCTGTTGAGAACATGTTGTCACCCTTACACTAAAAATCTGAACCAATTAACACCCCACCAGACAAAGAAATGGTAAGAGCATTATTTAAGGAGAACCTGGAACCAATCATCATCATGATTGATATTTGAAAAGAGATGACTGTGACAAAAAAATTTCCCCAAACAGTAAGAACACAGTTTATTCTATTTGCTTGTAAATTCCAAAATATCTGTTATTTAATTGGTTTCACACGAATATGTATCAAACTTAATGTTTCAAAAATGATCTTTTCATCATTTATAAATAGAAACTGTATAACCATATGGGAATGTTTACCTCTAAATCCCACATAGCAGGATTTTTCTCGGAATCTGTCTGTGAATTGGCGCGGTTGAGGTAATCGTGCGTAAACAAACAAGTTCTTGTTGCAACTCACTTAACAAAGATGTTGGACGATTCCATTTATAGTACAGGGAAGAATTATGGTAGTTTTCGTTCAAAATTTTCAGTTATCAAATATTAACTGCCTTGCCAAAGTTGTCCTTAACGAGTCACCAACTGGAGAACAATTTTGAGGTTTCCAACAAAACTTCATTCTGGCAAATGCCAAATGATATGTTTCACAAGTGTTCGAGATACCGGCTTCCAATTTTAAGTTCCCTGGACAAAGTGACAGTGTTTGATATCAACTTTTCCCTCCTTCTATAGGAGAGCTGAATTTGAATAAAAGTGATATTGTTAATAAAACAGCATTGAAAATGAAATTATAGGTTGACACAATGGCGCAGAGAAAGGGTAAAATGCGGGTTACGTTTGTAGATTGCAAGCGTCATAGGCCGAAATCAACAGTAAGATCTGTGTTCCCAATAGGATAATCTTAGTATCACTCCTTTTTAACTGAAAATTGATGAGGCCCTAGTTTTCTCAAGATATTAGAATGAGACTTAGAACAATTGAAAGAGAAAGGTTTAAATTGTTCAATGGTGAATGAAATGGGTTGATTTAGTGATATGCTTAGGCCCGAGGGGCTCATTTTCTGAGAAAATATACTATCTATCATTGTGAATCACACAGTTATGGGGGTGAACCAAACACTTATGCAGCAAACATTCCCATATGTTTTCAAGCTTACAGGAATTGTGTACACTATTCCAACACACAAATTTTATGTAGATAATCAATCTTACATTAATGTCGGTCATTGGTCACATAAGAATTTAGAAATGAAGATGTCACATATTCCTTAAACACTGCTTGCGCAAGACTCAAAACTGCAAAAAAACACTTCAAATTGCCACTTTCACATAAGACTAAGTACTAAAGATATCCCCATAGGACAACCATAGAAAGTCGAAAGGAATTAATTAATGGACGGTTAGATGATTTCTGTTTGAAGTTCCACGATTCAATACTTACAACTTACGGGTCTGTCTTATTTAATTCTCTATTTATTCTACCATCTTACAAAATGTAAATTGATCTCCCTCTCCGCTGCTTAATTCTAAACAATTTGATCGCACCCCCCCCCCCTAAAAAAAAAAAAAAAATCTTAGAAAGAAAACTATGATTTGAAATTTCCCAGCCTAAATTGTCAACAAGAATTACTTGTAACATTTAGCACTGTTGCCATTAGTATCATAAAGTTACTGCCAGGCCTTTTCTTCTTCCTTACAACAAACTTTTTGCCTGATGATTCCAGAGATGTTAATACTGATAACAAGAGCAAAGTCACACACAACTCTCTGGTGTTTTATACTTGAAAGTCCATACCACTCACACATGATTACTTTCATAACCACATCAATTCATCCTCACAATTTTCGGGGATGATGCGATATCACTTCACCTACTTCTTGAGACGATATCAAATTTCGAGTATTCCAAACATAGATTGGGTACTATGGCGTATGATATATTATACTCGTTATTTCTTTTCCCGGTTGTCAAACAGACTTGTTCTTACCCAATGAATGAGAATTCTGATGCTGGTATTATAACATTTCTCATTTTCGATAAAAAAATGGCGAGTTTATTGGAAAGCTAGGAGGGACGCAAGTGGGATATTACGAGCACAAGAAATGAAGAAGAAAAAAACAAGAAGAAGAAAGAGGAAAAGCAGGAAGACGATGATTAAAGTTGGTAATACTTGAGCTGAATTTTAAGCACAGAATCTGGATTGTCATGGAGGCAATTTTATTGATACTTCAAACACTCAAACCTTCTTCGCTATGAGTAATGTAAACAACTGGATATTAATATACCCACGTAGAAGGTAGGAGAATACCATAATCGTGCCGTATCCAGGCATATACATATATCGAGTATCACGCTGACAGAATTTTTACACGACGATGCTCCAAGAATTTGAATCGCGGGAATCATCTTACAAAATACAGCACCTTCTTGGCGGGTAACTCCTTAAGATATACATAATATGCTATATATACTGTAGGGTTCGGGAATATAATAGACGTCTTCATAGCTGCAGGTTCTGTTACAGATCAATATCAGATGAATGTATTTAATTGCCTTGAGACAAAGACGTAATCACAGTTTACCTAAAGTACTAATTATTTATTCTTTTTGTCTAGTAATAATTTTTTAAACTTATGTCATATTTTTCCGTGTTTCAGTACAAAACTTGATATTCAAGTTCTACTGTTTTTTTAATTTTTTTTTTTTTAATATCCTTTCATGTTGGAGAAAAGAAGGGCATTTCACATAGGCTTGCACATGCAGTTATGGTAACCAAAGATCATAAAACAAAAATATTTGCATAATATTTGTGTATTTACAATTCACATAGATAAATAGTTACCTATTCAATATCAGTGACAAGAAGCTATTTTATAAAAGGTTCTAAGCAATTTTCAAACACAATAATTATTCATTTACGAGTCTTTTGTTTCTCCTTTCTTTTTCCATTCCAACAAAACAAATTTTGGAAGTCTTTTAAAAAAAAAAAAAAAATTCAAGCTCTCTCTCCCTCTTAACAATATCCAATTTCACTATGAACTAATATTCAATGAAACTGTACTTTTCCATTTTCCATCTATCTTGGGCTTATACATAATGTGCCTCAGCATCTGCACATGTGTCAGTCACATATATATATGCTAGCATGCATGTACACATTATGCACAGTCCATAGTATGACTTAATAGATTATACAGTACAAACTACACAGTGTGACTGCTCTCCTCTAAGGCTTCTCACATGCCAAAAGAAAAAAAAATAATATCTTCACATTCAATGAAAAATAAGAAAATAAATAAAAAAAACACAGAATAATTAACATTTCATGTGATACTGGATTCTCTTGTAGAATTGTGGTGATAATTTACAATTTTGAAACTCCAAACTTGGATTGCCATTCTATAAGCTTCTTCCCCTGTATGATAGTTTGTCTTACAGTGATAACAATTGATTGATTCCTTCCCCCCAAAGAAACACTGTCAGTTAATTTGACATACCACAGCTTTAGCAGCTGCAATATAATTTAACCAGTAAATTGATAGATTCTTCCCAAATTATTGGTTTTTGATGGATTTGCCTGGACGCCAAAAACCTGGGGTATCACAGAAGGAATGAATTAAATACAACACCATCAGGTACAAAAGTTTCGCAGATGACTTTAACAGATGACCATGCCAACCCTTGGAAATTGCATTTTACAAGGAAAACTTGAAACTCAGAATGCACTGTTAATGAACCACTGCACTGCACTTCATATATATATT
>KN882223.1:227376-241439 GCA_000934455.1 Apostichopus parvimensis
ATCTATATTCGGGTCTGTGAATATCCTTTATCAAATGAAACTCAATGCATCGCTGCTGGATTAGTTTGGAGATCTATGACAGAAACCTGTCAGTTGTGTATATTAAATATTGCTAAACCCTAAATGGAATATTTATATTAATCTTGCCTATAATTCATTCATAATTTATGATTTAATTCATAATTTATAATTTAGAAAAATCTTGATTCTCCTTCAATTCTCTTTTCGAAACTTGATGTTTAATAATTAAAATGGCATCTAGACATAAGATATTGGTGAAATTGAATGTTTCATAGATGATTAAACAATATATTGCACTATCAAAAACGATCAGCTGTATCCAACAACTTCAAAAACTGTAATGGACACTTTGTAAGTAATGAAAAGTACACATATGTTCATAAACCAGCTATTAAGGGCAGGCCGGCCTTTGCCTTGCTTCTTGGCGTTTTTTCCCCAGTGTTTTGCAAGGTTTTTTAATAAATATTCACTGTGGTCCAAAAATATATTGATATGGTCAAAACTACGGCTTATGGATGATGGATGAAACTATATGATTATCGTCAAACTATGGGTATGGACACAATTTTCATTAGCTATATCGGTATGGTAAAACCAATATGGTTATGTTTAAAACTACATGGGTATGGTCCAGACTCTGTGGGTATGGTCCAAAATATGTGTGGTATTGTCCAAACTATATAGGTATGGACCAAGCAATATGAATATGGACAAAGCAATTTGGGTATTGTCAAATTGATATAGGTTTTGTCAAATCTATATGAATTGTCAAAACTATTTTGGCAAGGGCGGAACTATAGGATGTCACAAACAAAACAGTTATGGACCAAACTATATGGATATGGTCCAAACTTTATTGGTATCGATCAAATTATATTGGCATGGACCAAACTTTACTGATAGAGTCAAAACTATATAGGCATTGACCAAACTATATTGTTAGGGACCAAGCTTTACGTATATGGTCCAAACTATATGGTCCAAACTAAACAGATATGGACCAACTTAAATTGGTATGGACCAAGCTTTACTGATAGAATCAAAACTATATAGGCATGGACCAAACTATTTGTTATGGACCAAGCCTTACAGATATGGTCCAAACTATATCTTTAGAGTAGACATGTTGGAACAAAATGTGCAGAAAGACTACCACATTGTACCTTTAAATTGTTGATGTTTTGTATCATTTGGTGAGACTGTTAATTGTGTCACCAAGTCATCCCAGTTCATGTACCATGACCACTCAGATTACAATCATGTCTATGTTCATTTCATGCATCACATGTTTACATAACATCCTCCCAGCAAAAGTCTGCTGATCGACACGAGAAGGAATTGCAAGAGACCAAACATTGACTGGAAATATTTCTTTGCATCAAATCTACAAAGACAGCTCTATTAAAAGCCATAGATGGAAAGATTAAATATTTTGTCTCAGTAATTATCCATATTTCGATGGTTTAATCCCCAAATTAATCACAAATGTACCATGCAAGTCAGCCAACATGTACAGTAAAGCTGAACTGTACATGTCAGTGCACTGTACTTGTGTTGTATCTCTGTTCGATAATTCATCAAAACGCTTATCTAGAGAACTTGCAGTCAAAGAGTCCAACCCCACCCCTTTCCACTCCCACCCCTCTGGAAATATTTTTTTAAATAGCTACATTGCTCATAATCTTGAACTTCCTTTTTTTTTGGTCATTTAATATGCCATTACTTTAAATATTTTGTTTTACTATTCATGATGTCACATTCATGTCAAGACAAAAAATTATGTATCTAACAAAATACCACACAAATCATTAAAAGTTTAAAAGCAGCCTTTATTTCCAAGTATCATATTAAAGGCTCAACCTTTACGCCTCTCGATATTGAATGGCAGAGACAGGGTGACATCACAGATGATCAACTTCTGGGACTTTTCAAATAGATAAAAATTGATGTGACGGTGTCACTCGCTTCCTCTTAGTGACGAGCACACTCTCACGTGTCAGTGGGAGGTAACCACAGGTGTAAATTTTACAACTAATGAATATGACATAAAATAGTAACCCTACATAACCATCATCATTATCATCATCAGCATGAAAAGATTCTCTGGTATTTCAAGAAAAAAACTGTGAATATTTGAAGGGGAGGTTCTGCAGAAGGGATGCAGATGTTCAAAGGAATCTTTCTCTTAAATCCTCGGGATAGTCACATAGGGTTATATTGGTCATCAATCCAAGTATCCAATCAAATTTGGCCCTTGAAGTTATCGTCTATTTTTTTTTCCGATTGTCAATATGAAAGGAGGCTTTAACGATAAATCTAAGGCAATACTATGTTCAGCTCAAAAGGGATATTTGCCCCACATCTTAACAAGATAAAATAGTCAAAACTTTTCCCTCAAAATACCTTCTCAAGGTCCCATTCTTCTGTTCTAAAAAAATCATTTTCCAGAAGCCGAGAGGGATCAAATTATGCAAATCGAGTTCTTTACCAAGGAGAAAAAAACCTTGAGACTGACAGTGACACTGAGCTTAACGTGTCTCTCTAAAGGATCGGTTTTTAGTGTTTTAAGCAGGATCTGGAAACATTACATGTTTTACTTGAAGATGCAAACCTCAGATTAGGCTAAGTGTCCTTGTATGCAGAAGGATATCAAACATTAAATTGTGGGTGTGCGGTAGCACCCCTCTGCCTTCTACGGCGCCCCTCTGCCTTCTATGACACCCCTCCGCCTCCTATGGACACATCTGAAGCGGCAAAATTATTCTAAAAGATTTGATTTGAAAGACAATTTGTAAGAAAGTTTAAGAATTGTTATGAGGAAAAGAACAAACCTCAACAAAATTCACTTGCCACCTCTTCTAGTTTTGCAGGGAGGGGGGGGGGGAGTATTTCAGAATTGAAGGCAACCTCACCCTCTCATGATATTATATGTTACTCTTCAAACAAAATGATTGATTTCTAGTTTTTTTTTTGGAAATTGTGATCACAAACGGGCTTACGTATATGTTTGGTACCTGCGTCAGGATGGAGGAGAAAATCCAATCTGTCTTTCAGGAAATAATTGTATCAAATGCATGATGCCATTCAAAGTATATACTGCAACAATTAACTCCACTCAGCCTATATTATCACAGATGTGACTTAGAATCCCCAAAAAGTGTCTCTAAATTACTTTTAATACCAATATCTTCCTTTCAGTTGGACTTTCCCCGACTCTCCCTCATTTTTCCTCAATCTCACAATATTTGGGATGGAATCATGTCAATCCCTGCTTTTTTTTCCTTTTCTTTTCTTAAAAGATATGTTGACAGGCCTGTCACAGTTTTGACAGAGTCAAAAGATGTAGTTCTTTAATAGTGTGCTCTGCTTTTAACAAACTGCATTACCAAACTTACTGGACTTTAACGTGTACAAATCAATTATCACAGAGTTCCTGTATACCTATTCAGTAAATGCTGGGATTCAACTTTCATTTCTGCCCTGGGGGGAGGGGGAAGGTTGCTTGAGATATTGCATCATCCAGGGCAGGGGTACCCCTCTCCCATTAAATTGTTTTGGTAAACTGGAAGCCTATTGATGAGAAATGGTGCTATATTTTGCAAATTTTGAAACAGTCTTGAAGAAGTTGTCAGTAATTACTACACACACATGTTGTATATGTATGTACTGTTTACACTAGAATTATTTTCTTCTGTAATATCCTGTACGGAAAATTCTGTATTGACATTGCAAATTATGAATCAATTTCGAAGAAGTTTCAACTGTAACATTGTACCACACATACATGTTGTATGTAACTTTACTGTAGGATTTTTTTGTAATATTCTATAAGCCATCCCCTCCCCTACTGTTGATTTTTATTCTGGGAGGGGCAAAAGTCTGTGCCCTACCCCCCTCATACCCCCAAGAAGAAGACATGGTTGCACCTTCCGATGTTTATGCCGCTTGTATATTATTTTGACACCCTGAACAATAGGAACTTACTGCTACTTACATGCTGCGACAAACTACCGTTGAAAATCTGTACAAAAACACCTTCTCAGAACACAGAACACAATGTTGGGGTATTCATGCTGTATAACCCATACTTTGCAACTTTTTTAGTACACCCCTCCAGTTTTTTTTCCAATCCCCAATTCCCTTCCATTTCTCCCTCTGCACTCCCACCACGAATCATTCCATCCTCAGTCTGTTTTTTTTTTATCATTCTAATCCATAATTTATCTCCCTACTCCCCCCACCATTCATTCCATTTTCTACATCGAATTTTTACACCCCCCTCTGAACATCTCCGGCAACCCTCTCATATCACCCTTTTTTTCTCTCACTTTCCCATTTGTTTAGTGTATTGACTATTAAGTGCACTCTTTCCACTATTTAATGTTCTAATTAAGCTGTCTAGTATTTATCTGTCTATAAATTACATCATGTCCCATTTTTGTTGTCACTTCAGTTAATAGCCTTTGAAGAAGAAATATGCTATAAGATTGAAAAATCAGGCCCTCTGAATAACCTCAGATCTATAAATATTTGATTTCAGTGGAACTTTATAAAAAGTGCATCGTTCTGATAACATTAACAATTTTGGCTGTCTTAGTAGTATTAACGAATTTAGTAATTATGGTCTAATCTGACAAAATTTATCCAGATGAAAGATTTTTAAGATGTAAGATCTGATCAAGTGCCTTTCAATGAGAATGTAATAAGTCACATTTAAACTCACATGAGTACTTCATTCATTGGAGGAGTATATCATGGTCATGTGAACGACATACTGTACTGTACTATGACCTTTCAAAATCGGGAAGATCTTAGAAAGCATGCATGAGAGCATTAATGCTTACCACAGTCAGCATATTAAAACCAGCCCGGCCGAGAAGATTTCCCAGATCTCTGACATCCGTGAAAGGTGATATGTGAGGTGAAAAACCCTTCATTATAAAGAAAGAACAAGACAAAGTGAAAGGTCAACAAATCTATGTCATGTCGACCTTAAATAAAAAAAAAAATAAAAATTCTGAAAAAATTCTTAAAACTTGGAAAAGTAAGATTCTCAGAATAATACAAGTTTCATATAAAATTACTAGGAAAATGAGGAGTGATATCTATAAACTAACTAACCATTACAATATGTTAAGTGATTAGAAAAAGTTTTTTTTTTTGAAGCTGCATGAAAATGGTTCTCTGTGAGATTCTATCTTTTCGTTATCATGGTCGTCATGGCTGTCGTCTTCATCATCATAGGAAGGACATCAAACAAAGTATCAATGAAAACAGCCAAATTGAATGATTCAAAGTTCCTTAATAAATGTTGACTGGGTAAGAACACTAACTAGTATCTCTACATTGTATTTATATTAACTTTAATATTACTTTAATATTACTACATAGAAGAGGAACAAACTGCGAACTGAAAGGAAAGCTAGCATGGTTAACTCGACACTGACTTACAACCATTATTTACACCTATTTTGCACTCTGAATTGCCCTTTAAGTCTAAAAACATACGATACAGATCAGCTTCCATAGTTATTTAATCTAAAATTTAGTTTTTGGGAAATAATTATACACATATTCCTTGACTAGTGCAAAGAATAGTATTTATCAACAATTGTCCATTGATTATCTCACCTGGAATCAATATTTAAAAACATTCCACCCTTAATATGGAAAATTGGAATATATACACTTATTCCTTGCCTAATGTGATCAACATTTGTCTATTGATATATATATCTTACCTGGAAATCAATATTTGAAAACCATTCAACCTTAATATGAAATATTGGAATATACTGATTCCTTGATTATTGTAAAGAATAGTGTTGATCAATAATTGTATATTGATATAATTTATTTCATCTGGAATCAATATTTGAAAACAATTCAACCTTAATATGAAAGCTTGGAATAAACTTATTCCTTGACAACTTTAAAGAATAGTATTGATCAATAATTGCCAATTGATATATTGATCTTAGCTGGAAGCAATACTTAAAGTCTCAATTGCGTGTTTGCTGAGGAATTTACGGAAAACACTCTTCCGAAGCAGATTCATTGTTTCTTATTCTAAATGCACTATGACCAGGTGGGTTTAATGGAGAAAAGCTGTCACAATCGAAAGAAAGATATTGATTTATTTATGAACGATTTACTGCAACGGCCCATATCAGCATGATCATTACACAAATGTAACCTATATATACTTGTTTCATCCACTGTTTTTACCCATTTCACAGAGTAAACGTCTGAAAACACCTGTTTATTCCTTGCAATGGAAGGAAATGACACAATTTTGCAAGCTACATCGGTAAGACCGAAAGAAAGATACTATTCAAGAGAATGGACCTAACACAGGCTAGCACTCAGGCCTAATGGTCATAAACAAAACAGAGAGATTTGATTGGCGCATGATCTGTTGGGCGGGGCTTGCAATTTTTGAATGAAGTTTGTAGAATCTACGGACTCGCAAAAAAATCTGGCGAATTTTTTATTGCTTTTAGGGCATTAAGCTGGAAAGGTCGAAGTTAAAATTTGGGAAACACACATTGAGACTTTAAAAACATTCAACCGTACTATGAAACATTGGAATACACTTTATTCCTTGACTAATGAGATCAACAATTGTCTGTTGATATATTTATCTTACCTGGAATTCAATCTTAATTGGAAAACACTTGTTCCTTGACTAATACGATCAACAATTTTCTGTTGATATATTTCTCTTACCTGGAATTCAACCTTACTAAGAAATATTGGAATAAACTTACTCCTTGACTAATGTAAAGAATAGTATTGATCAATAATTGTCTGATATATTTATCTTACCTGGAAAATCAATACTTAAAAACATTCAATGTTAAAGATGAACTACTATCATTTTACCAGGATTTCACAAGATAAAAAAATACTGTATACATAAAAGTCAACTGAGTATAAATCCAATGCTAACTAGCTACAATTACTGATCTACATGTACACGTAAACAGCTTGCCACAAAAATGGAGAACACATAAATAACAAAATGATCCCCAAGAAAAGCAAGATAAACTCGATTATTGGTTGAAACTGAGAGTTGATTTACACTTGAATTATTTCTCAATCAACACAGAACGCAGCCAAGTAAAAACTTGAACTGTCGTGCACCATTTGTACTGCATTTTTCTTTGAAAACAGGTGGAGCATGTCTGAAATTCGAGACAGACCTTAATAACCACTGCCATTAACCCAGGTTTGACATCTAAATGACTGTTGAATCAAACTTAAAGGGATTGCCAAACAAGTAAAGTTACAAACTTGTCTAAGCAAAAACGATGCTAACTTATTATGAAACACCTTCTCTAGAATCATGAAATACAGTTATCTTTAAAGGCTCTTTAGCCAGACTGTAAGTGGTTGAATGGAATAGGCAGAATCAGTAGGTAGAAATGTATCACGTAGGTTGTTACCAGGCGTGTAGCGAGGAATTTGCCAAGGGAGGGGCGAATCCTCTAGGCAAACTATCTAAGCATAGTGCCACCATAAGTTGGCATACATGAAAATTTTGGCCAAAAAATGCCTTCCAGATCGCTGGAAATGGCACTTCCCAGGCCTAGTAAGTTGCATCTAACCTTTTTTTATTTTGAAATTATTAACGATTCATAAAAATAAAATATGCTCAAGGGGGGCGGGCGGTCGCCCCCTTCGCCTCCCTGGCTACGTGCCTGGTTGTCACAAGATTGATCAAACTAAGAATTTAAGACAAGTAATAAAGTTTATATAAAGCTTGATTCTTGGTTGTTGTGTTGCAACAGTACCTGTGTACCGGAGTACCCAGTACCTGACTGAATTTGATCTGACTCAACTCCATTGCTATAATACGCAAAAATTGTGGATAATCTGGCTGTATATACCCTAGGCCAGGGGTGGGCAACCTATGGCCCACGGGCCACATGCGGCCCGCTAGTGATTTTTTTGTGGCCCGTGAGATGTCTCAAGAAAAAGAAAAGAAATCAATCTATTTTACATCATAAAAAAAAAAAAAAACGAGCTAGCTGCTTAGAATTTATCGGCACTAATGATGCTGTCAGGAAGGCCTATTATCCCCATTAATTATCAACTGTACTGTATTGACATTATGTTTTTGTGAATACAGATTAAGTACACACACCTATTGCTTGGGAGTCCTCGGAATCAAAGGTTTGAAATCAACAGCAGGTCGTTGGTTAGGTGTGGCCCAGTAAACTTTTCACTCCTTATATCTGGCCCATTCATTCAAAAAGGTTGCCCACCCATGCCCTAGGTCCATATTCGCAAAGCAGAATTACCCAAATCAACAGGAGACTCCTCTTTAACAACACTGCAAAGCAGCAATTTTGAATACAGTAGGTCAAAAGAATCTGGTTCCTTGGGAGGGCTTGAACCTTGACCCCACGATTGTCATGAGGACACTCTGATTGCTACACCATGCTGTCACCTTTGCATGCAAATCTGCTTTAGTTTTTCCTTCCAAATCTTTGATTTTGTTGCCTATGTACCACACTCCTTTGGCACGTTTGGACTAAAGTTAAAAGCTTATTAATTCAGACACCTTCATAGTTTCACCTGATTTTGTGGTTTCACCACAATTGAAATGCAAATTTGAACCTGGGCAAAACCTCTTTTTTTTTTATTAGGACAGGGAGGCTAAGCTATTCTGGTGGATTCATTTCCAAAGATCTCTTTCAATCTCTTGTAAGTTAAACAATATTTAGTCAACTTCATAGTATTGCATTTGGCAAATAAGTTTAAGAGCAACCATTAAACACAATTAAACAACAATTAAATTTGATTTAGGGGTTGGGGGGGGAGGGGGTTGGTTTATTACTTTTCAAGAAGACTAGTTGTATTGAACATAGCAGTAACCAGTATTGTAGAAAATAATTAGGGATAAACAACAATTACTAAATTTGCGGTTGGGTGGTGAGAGGGTTTATCACTTTTCACGGAAGCCTACTGGTGCTGAACATAACATGGATCAGTATGTTAGACATAATTAGAGGTATCTAACAATAATGAACTTTGGTGTGTGTAAGGCGGGAGGAATTATCACTTTTCAAGGAGTTATCGGTGCTAAAAGAATAGAAATTAGTATTGTTGAGGTATTTTAGAGATAATCAATTTCATTTAGCAAATCCTGGGCAGGTAAAAATATCCATTGCTCTATCACTGTTCCATCATTGGCTTGATATTGTTACCAAAGTTTTGAAGTTACCCAAAAAAAGAGATTAAAATCATTTTTGATTTTGACTGAAACAATGATAATCTTGTGCTTTCAAACTTTTTATTATCAACATAAAACAAAGCAAAAAAACCCATACATGAAAGGAAATTGTGAATTGTTATGGTTTTATTTGAGATAAATTTGATCATTTGTGTATAATTTCCCAACTTCCAAGATGAACTTAGCATGTAGAGAAGGTATAGAAATTTACTACTTCGTCACAAACGTGAAAATCTTTTTCTGAGAAACTTTCTGACAGTTTTATAAATTGTAGAATATGTTAAATACTGTTACCTGCATGTTTCCTCACCTAATTTGCCAAAAAATAAGAAATAAAAAAAATAAATAAAAAAATTCTTTCCACAATTTCTAATATATACATTGTGACAAGTTACTCAGTATTGAATTTAATAAAAGTCAAAAATAGAAACGTTGCTGAAGCTTGAACTAAATTTTCCTTCTCTCTCTATTTGTTTTTGGTCGATACCCTGGAGAAACGGCAGAACTGGTAGAAATGACGTAATTGACAAATGATACCAGAAGATTACTCTTAATTACTTCATTAACATCACTCGTCAGGAAATATGAGAGACAATCTGGCACCTAATATTTAAAATACGATGAAAAACAAAAGGAAGTAGAACAAAACTTGAAAAAAGAAGATACTGTCGGTACTTGAGATTACAAGGCTCTCGTAAAAGATTTACGAGATAATATCGATGTTGAAGATTGTTCCATTTCTCCTTTCTTTTAGAGCTATGAGATTAGCTTCTTCTTTGTGTCTCTCTGTTTATCTTAAATTATTAGAGTTTTTATGGAAAGAACACTTATCTTACAAATTATTCACACTTGTCGAACCGGCAGATTCGTATCATCTAATGCATTATTTTGTTTAGAAAATGTTTAAAATTTTCCAGAAAAAAAAAAAAAAATCAACCCTCATTAATGGGTAAACAAATCTCATTTTAAACAATTCATGATAGGAAAATGTATATATTTTTTTTTTAAATCGGTCATATCAAATGCTACAAAAATTAAAAAACAAAACAAAAAATATGGGAAAACTTGAATTAACTCTTACCCCTTCTCTCTCTATTTCTGCAAGCTGCAGAGAGCATCTTAATTCAAATAACGTATCACCTCCAAACATTGAACCGATAAATGGACCATCTCTCTTCAGGCAATTATGAATCTGAGAGGAGAGAGAAAATGAGGGACATGAATAAAACATGCCGAATAAATTACCATCTCTGCTATAAACGATAAACAAGAAAGAAATGAAAGAGAGAGAGAGAGACAGAATCATAAAAAATAAAATATAAAAAAAGAAGCATTTATAAATGTCCTAGTAGTATTACATCTTATACTTTACAACTGGAAACCGATAGCAGCTGGAATTGAGGACATGGATTGATATCAAAAGGAATATTTATAATTTATGGCATATCTGGCATACATCTATGGATAGTCTTTTGAAAACACAATCTTAAAACTGCAAAATTGCTTAACCTGTTTTTTGTTGACATATTTTTTGTAAGTTTTTATATTTTTATGAAATGATATTAATGCTTTAGTAATCAGATGCTTTGAGTAGATATCTATATCTTCCTTGGAGATAAACAACAACGAATGCTATGATGTTAATTTATACAATGATACAATGCAAGATTTATGAATCCATTTAAAGATGTGAGGTTTTAATGACAAAGATCTCAATTTCTCAATCTCAATCTCAGAAATGGTTCATACTTTATCTAATTTTTTTCTCTTTTTTTCGTAATTATATGAACAACCGAAAAATTACTTGAAAATTATACACAAACTTATAAAGAGTAAAAGAAATGCAATGTACTGTGCCTTCGGATTCCCCTCTCCCATCTCCCACTTCCCCTACCTATCTATCCCTTCCTCCTCCCCTTCCCCCCTCCAAATAGCTTATAGATATCGCTATATAGGGATTGCCACCAACTAACGGCTGGATGGCTTGGTTGCTAGAGCAAAGGGATCATAATCCAGAGGTCGATTGTTTGACATCGTTCTAGGCAGAGTTTTATCTGCTCTTTTTAATTACTTATTTTGACTTTAATGGATTAACTCTTGTCCTAATAATTTGACTACTTTAGACTGATAAAGGTCCACTTTCTAACTGTAAACTGATCAAATTCCCCACCTTAATGTGTGCAACTTCATCTTGTTGCTTAAAAATCAACCTAATATGTTTTAAAGAAAAATAAGAAAAAGCCAAAAGCAGAAAAAACTGCCAAAAAAAAGTGCAATTCCTTTCAAACATGTTCATTGAACTTCGAGCTTTTACCGTTACATTTTTTTTTTCCCCCTTGTTTTCAATTTTTTTTTTTTTACAATCTAACATCCTTGAAAAAGATCTGGGGGAGTGTTCATCCATAAAAGATTCAGAATGAGCCGTCTGAATAAAAAAAAAGAGGAAATTTCACACTCTTGCATCCTTGGAAACCTATTTTCCTCAGTGCCTTAATCATACATACATATTTCTCTTTCATACTTCTATTACAGAAGTTGCAGTCATTACAGATATGGATCAAAGAACGGTATGAATACAACCAATTACATTTAGCCTTGTTGTTCAGTCACTTTCATAGATGAGCCCAGAAATTTTAAGAGCATCGTGATCTTATTTAACGGTTATTATATCACTCATCCAAGGACTTCACAGGTCTTAATACACAATAACTTTCACAAAGCCTTTACTATTTAACAATATTCTGCTTTTCTTTCTTTTTTGGCGCTTGAAACATGTTTTTTTTCTTCTTGCATTTAGCTTTGTAGCGGACTCTTTCTGTAAAGTGGATATAGAGGGAAGGTTAGTGCCTATATGCTAACCGTTAGTCATCAGAAAATGTTATCAATCAAGAAATGGTAAAGTGATCAAAAGTATTTGGTGTTTTTACCAATTTGTCCGTGCAGCAAGCACATGATCAGTTAATGTGAACATTCTTAGGGTTGCACACTACTTTCTATTCTTAGCACAGGATTTGTTTAGCCTATTTTTTTTTATATTTTGCTCAATTAATCTCAATTAATATAAGTTTTACCCACCTTTAGTTTAGTTTATAGTTTACAAAACATAAAAGAAAACCATATTCGGTCATAACCCCAATCAACAGCTTAATTTATTCATGAATAAATGGTATACTGAGCAACATCAAAATGAAGGGGGGAACCTAGTGACTTTAACCAATAACCATCCCATCAGTTTAGGGAGAGAAAAGGAGAGAATTGCCCAATTATTAGCATACTGTAGTTTAAATAGTATGAGAGAGAGATGAATTAGAATATGAAAATTAGGATATGAGATATCTCATCACACAAGCAGCTATCCAAAAAAATTAGGATATGAGTTATCTCATCACACAAGCAGCTATAAAAAAATGTTACGATATGAGATATCTCATCACACAAGCAGCTATAAAAAAAATTAAGATATGAGATATCTCAGCACACAAGCAGCTATAAAGAAAAAAATAGTATATGAGATATCTCATTACACAAGCAGCTATAAAAAATTAGGATATGAGATATCTCAGCACTCAAGCAGCTATAAAAAAAATTAGGATATGAGATATCTCATTACACAAGCAGCTATACAAAAATGTTACGATATGAGATATCTCATTGCACAAGCAGCTATAATAAAAATTAGGATATGAGATATCTCATCACACAAGCAGCTATAAAAAAATTAGGATATGAGATATCTCAGCACACAAGTAGCTATAAAAACATGTTACGATATGAGATATCTCATTACACAAGTAGCTATAATAAAAATTAGGATATGAGATATCTCATCACACAAGCAGCTATCATAAAAATTAGGATATGAGATATCTCATCACACAAGCAGCTACAAGCAAAGTGTCTTATCAAGAAGATTTCCATGTTATATATAAGAGAAATAGGACTCAGTAAGTCTATACAAAAAAACATCACATACTCAAAGCCATGGTCATTGACTTTCTATTACTATCTTAATCACTTAATGTTATTAGTCTGTTTATGTTTCTGGCCCCCGTCATATAGAAATGGTGCTTGCAATGCTGTAGCTATGTTATGCTGCACACAATGATATAGCTGCATTATGCTGTACACAATGCTGTAGCTACATTATGCTGTACACAATGTTGTAGCTATGTTATGCTGTACACAATGCTGTATCTATGTTATGCTGTACACAATGCTGTAGCTATGTTATGCTGTACACAATGCTGTAGCTTATGTTATGCTGTACACAATGCTGTAGCTACATTATGCTGTACACAATGCTGTAGCTATGCTATGCTGTACACAATGCTGTAGCTATGTTATGCTGTACACAATGCTGTAGCTATGTTATGCTGTACACAGCTCTATGTTATGCTGTACACAACGTTATGCTGTACACAATGCTGTAGCTACGTTATGCTGTACACAATGTTGCAGCTTATGTTAACATTAAGCAAAGATTTCAGTAAGTAATGACAGTTGATTATTTCACCATGCCAAAATGAAACAAAATGAAACAAGTGGAAATAAAGATTCAAACATGTTTTTAAAAATGCCCTCTGGCAAAATCAGAAATCACACAGTGGTCAAGAAAGCATCAATTTGTAAGATGACGTTCATGCGCATCACAAAATGACACATTCAGGCATTTTTTTAATACTTTTTCTTCTCTTTTTGGGGCAGGCGAGGGGCAGGGGGAAGAGAAGGTACTCCTTCATCCTAATTGGCATCTACATAAAACAACGATTGAGCTCAAGTGTCATTTAATTTCTTTACGACA
>KN882223.1:268643-284045 GCA_000934455.1 Apostichopus parvimensis
ACTGGAAAGCGAAAATGATAACATTAGGATTTGCTCATTGTGAGTTCTACGTACATTAGGCTAGTCTGACCAAAGAACAGTTGTGCCTCATAACTGTTCAGTTTGCAAATGCGCCCAAGATTTTACAAATGCGATAAAATGATGAAATCAGGGCACCAAAAACTCCCCTAAATATGTTTGGCGACAGTCCTCATCAGTTCTACTGCATAACAGTATTGTGTGATTAGGAAAACACACTTACGCATATTTGTAAGAAAAACACGAAATAACTTTTTCCCCCTTACCGCATGTACCATACATGCAGCGGCGTAACGCCTATGGGCTCGGAGTGGGCAAACCCAGGGGCCCCCGACCAAAGGGGGCCCCCGCTGCACTGATGTACAGAACTTAGAAGAGGGGTACCCTTTTTTTTCTTTTCTTTGAAACGGCACGTTTTCGTTGGAAAAGAAACTATAAACGAGACAATGGACACATTTTTCTGTGCGTGAATACGTTCGTCATAAATCATATGCCCCTGCAACTGCAAATCTCGTATCCTTCTTTCCGCACGACTGACTCAAGAGCCTGAGGTACACACTGGAACTTGATAGGCTACGCTGGTACATATTATAGCGAAATAGCGCCTCTAATTTCAATGAATTCGCTCTCGGTCAGGGTTGCCACATGACATTGGCCGATAACTGGCCAAATGACACAAATTTGGCATATTTTGAACCGCTTTGGCTGATGCTTTCCTCAGCTATAGGCCAAATCGCCGATGCCTAAGATTTGTGTGTGGATTTGTATGTGAATTTGTATAGATGGACTAATCGATATGTTTGCTGACGAGTAGGCCAGGCTCAGTAAATTCAAGCTCTAGCCTTTCCAAGTTCTCGGGAACTTGGATACCATTTGTCCACAGGAGTTACGCCAAGGGTGGAAATATACATGTTTATGTTAATTAGATATGGTCATTTGGTTCCTTTCAATCTCTTAATGTATTCTAGCTTTGCAACACATTGTTGCCCTTCCTTCCCTGGACCCAGGGGCCCCCAGACTCATCGTTACGCCGCTGCATACATGCTAAAATAACCCCTTTCAGCAACTGAACGACCGCAAACGACTAAAGCAAGTCTGGTTCCAGCGACACGCGCGACAAAGTCAATGGGACTTTAGAGTGTGATTACTCCCACATGTAGTTAAAGCAATGGGGAACGTCCGGGATTGTTTTATTTTCATATCAGATTATATATTTCAATATCAGATTACAAAATTACGAATATTTTATTTCCATTCGGGTTACTTTTCAGTTTATTTACGTTGGAGTTGCAACACTGATAATGGTTGTTATACCCGTTGTAAAAGCTGGCCCTAAACTTTTCATTTCGTAGCCAATGGCTACTTAATTTTCCCCCTTCTGTAGTCGGTATAAAGGAACTCTAGTATGAACAGCACTGCCATTTATTGTGTTGTGGTCAGATTGAAATATTGTGACTCATTGTTATAAAAGTACAGCAACCCGTGTATGTATTACCGTGTTCTTTACTTGCTTTAGTGTGAAACGTTAAGTCATTCATTACATCTTTGATTGTATGGCCTAGAAGTTGGTAATCATGCATAACACTTAATCATATATTAGGCCAGTACGTTCCACGAAAACGATGAAATAATCGGTAATTGGCCTGATTGACCTTCGACCCTCTTTGCATAGGTACGAATTACTCAATTCTGCAAGACTTGCCATTTCTGCTCAGCAATTCAGCTCGTTGGATAATCTTGTATTTAATTTTTTTCTCTCATATTGGCAGGAATCACTAAGTCATGTGACTTCCATGGTTCTTCTCCACTTACTTTTTTTCTTCTGAATCTATTTATTCAGCTCTGAGTTCTCTCTCTAAATAAAAAAGTATTTGCTTTTGAAACTTTGTTCAACATTTACGATCACTTCACAAGGCTGGACAGCTCAGTCCTAAGAGCAATGTTTTTGTTACTTGAATATAATGTGTTCCAAGGGAGATTTAAATTAGCTTTGAATAACAAGTTTTTATAACTGCTGGAGAGCGTTGCATTTAAAAGCAAGATTTATTTTCCTGTCAGACGTTTTCACATAATAGTGGAGTTGCGTGGACACATTATCCTATTAAAGCGGGGATTTTAAAGATCAATTTCTTTTGAGTACAACTACTAATAACTAGGACCATGTATGGCATTTGTTTATTTAGTGGTGATAATATGAATATTCAGTGAAAAGGGGAGAGATATCAAGGGAGGGTGGGGGGGGGGGTGGATGTTTTCATAAACCCCTTGAAAATCTGCTTCTGAGTTTACAGCTGCTGTCAGGAAAATCATATTAAATGTGAGTTGTTACATTTTTTTGTGGATTCTTTAGCTACACTACGCCACATAGAATGGACAGAGATGGTTCAAGGTTACGATTTCCTGGCTTAATATCATAGAAGATCAAGAAGCAGGTGCGGAGAAGAAGCCCAAGGTGAATCTACTCAACGGTAGATTAAAGCAGACCAAGAGCCATAAGGAGACGAGAGATGAACAATCAGATGATAATGACCGGGGAGAGGACAGAGAAACGAAGAAGGAGGAGGATGATAATGAATTCCAGTCTGGCGTTGAGGAAATGGATCATCATATACACAGAGAGCTTTGATTCAATGATCATTACCTGTGATTATTTCTCCTTAAACTAGATCTGTCAAATCATTTGCCAATTAGTTGTGCCCGGTGTATAGTGGAGAGGGACAACAAATGGCCATGTCAGTTTGTATGTGTCCTCTAGATGACCAAGGATTATGTGGCAGATTTGTTAGTGGGATTTCTTTGTTGCCAGTAGATGTGTTAGTAATCAAGAAACTTTTGGTTCTTGGCGGAGCCCTGGAACCATTGTAGTCGTCCATCTGTTGACCGAGTATTGCGACCGACGTGACGCCCAGGTGTCCCCGAAAGAGTTTTTTTGAACCGTTGTGACGGCGCTATTTCACTTAACGTAATAAAGATATACATCGACGTAGTAGATCGCTACGACGACAGCTTTTCAAACAACTTTTAATCCAACGGCAAAAATCCATGTGAAAATAAGGGGTTAATCAACGGTCTAGCGTGCGTTACTCACAGGATTAATGCACGATCGGGGGATAATGCAAGCGATGCACGAGGGCGGAGCCCGAGTGCATCCAGCGATAGCATTAACACCCGGAGTGCATTAATCATGTGAGTAACGCACGCTAGACCGTTGATTAACCCCTTTCATTCATACACTACCATTTGTGTGGGGGGAAAATCATAAAACAAAACATTTTTGGTTACATATAACCAAAGATTTATTAAAGTGATGCCCCGTAATTTTACCGTGCGTTACTCACAGGATTAACCACGGTCAGCTGACCTGAATGGACCAATAGGATTTAGGAATCTTTACTAAGTATGAATGAACGTAATATCATGCAACAAAGTGATGGCGCGCTTCTACTTTTTGAACTGGATTCCATAATTCGCTTACAAAAAATTTAAAAAAATTCGCTTAAAATTCGGGAAACTTTATTTTGCTTAGTTATTTCACAAATGGAATAAGAAAATTATCCCCTACCTCATGTACACTGCAAAAACCCAGGGTTTATTTTTCCTTTTTGAAGCCTGCCCCGATGGACTAATGTCATTTTGATTTATTTCGCTACTAGGGAGTCCCGTTTGTACTGCATTTCTAGAGGCATAGCAGAAGATTGGTCAGAAAGCTACCGTATTAAATTACATAAACTTTAACCACATGGCCAAAGTGGAATGTTCCAATTGACATACAAGCTCTTTCTTAAGTCATATTTCATGTCAACAAGGAATGGCATGGAATCATTTTTTCTCTTATGATTATATAGTGGGCAGGATTTAAAATTTAAAATGTGTTATCAAAAATGTTCCTTTTTTATACTTCATATAATTTGATCTTTTTCTTCTACTGTAGGGAATCCTATATGTACTGCATTCCTAGATGCATACCAGAAGATTGGTCTGAAAGCTAGCGAATTAACTTATAGAAACTTTAACCCCATGGCCAGAGTGGAATGTTCCAATTGGCCCGATGTTTGTGGACTCAATAACGTCACTATGTATCCTACCTTGAAGATATTCAAAGAATCCGTCCAAACCATGGACTATCTGGGAGGACTATAGACGAAGCGAATGGCTTGAAATCTTATTTCTTGGAAGTATTTCATCTCTTTTTAAGTACATTGATATATCCAGAGGGTATTCAGAATTCATAGTTGAAAGACAACAAGTTTCTTGAATAACTCCCCCTATAAGGAAATCAAACATGCAAATTAATCAAAGCATGAATAAAGATTGAGAGATGCTGCCATGGTTATTTACAGAAAGTGGGGCACTAAAAGTTATTGTTTAAACTATTATTTCTATTCCTGTAGACAAACCAGCTCTTCTCCAGTCTATCTCACAACGCGCGAACAGTTTTCATCTTTCTACGACGGATCTTCCCCCCCCCCCCCCTCGAGCCAGGGAAGTCATTTCGTCTGTTATAATCGGAATATTTTTTCCAGATTCCGTGAATGCAAGTATGTGCTTAGGAAGAATAAAACCTGTAATAATTACTTGTCATTTTAGTGAAATTATTGATTAAGTTGCTTTGTTGTTCCCAGTTTGGCAAGGCTTCTGAGTCAAACTGGTTTGTTTGTGCAACTTGCGAGAAACATCAAGGAATTGTACTCCCAACATCTGTCTCTACCCTGAAGTAAAAGGGGGAAAACTACCTTCCCAACATCACTGTACTTGCAACATACATCAACCCAAGTTGTGTACCTTAATACTATAAAGTTATTTGTGTATTATTATTGTAATTTACAAGCGAGAAATAAACATATCCATGGACGGCTTCTTTGCCCATCACCAATGGCTTTTACACGTATATAGACCCACCCTACTGTATAGATTAACTTAAGAATGCATGATTTAATGAAGGCAGATATTTACCTCAACTTCTTGACTGTTTCATAACAATTAAGTGAATTATTTATGAGTCTCTGCTTCCTCCCCCACCCAAACCCCACTGTCCTTGAAGTAATGTCATGTATTTGGATTGCTTAGACTGAAGACGTTCGGAGTGAAACACTCGACCAACATTACAGTTAAGTGGGACGACCCTTACCAACCTTTTGTGATATTTTGATGGTACTTTCAATAAACTAACTATTCTTAGCTTTCTCAATCAATCATCTCAACATATCTTGGTTAAGTACTTCAATCATAAGGGCACCAGTAAAAGGCTTTAGATTAGTCGCTTTGAAATATTTGAGGGTGTATTTTTTGTTTTTCACATGCTAACATGCTCATGGGCGGCGATCCGTATTTCCGAGTGGGGGGGATATGACCTTGTTGGCTATCTAAGCGTAGCGCCACCATAGGTTGGCGCGAAGCGTACAATAAAATTTTGGGATTTACAAACCCTCTAGATGGCCGTAAACGGCACTTCCCGAGGTTTCCAAGCGGCATATACCCAACTTTAAAATAGGGATATCATGTCCGAAGTATCTCATAATCAGGATCCAAAATACATTTTTTTTTAATTTCGGGTGTTATTTTGGGAAAATTGCCCCTGTCAATCTTGTTTCAGGCGCTACGTTAGAATGTTCGAGAGCTCTTTTATATTATTCGATGAAGAAAATAGGCTCATGCAGGCTATTATAGGCCTATAAACATGCAATACACAATTACACATAGTTACATTCCGTTTGCTTTTTAGCTAGGGAAAACCTGATGATTTGAACTTAGGGAATAACGCGACGACCTAGCAAATGTAGGCTAACTTGGCCGGGCAGTACGATGGTAGAGTGCTCGCCTGCGGTGACAATTGGAGGTCCCTGGTTCAAACTTCGGTATCAACATCTGATACCAAAACTTTCCTCCACTCCTTTCTCTATGAAAACTAATAAATTAATATAGGAGAGGCTAAGTCTGCATCCCCGAGTTCCGTTGCCATTTTTCCTGACGACTTCTGAGAAATATGAAATCATCAATGTTTGCTGAGGCTTCTACTAAATACAAAGAAACATTTTACTTACAGTGTCAACACAATTGTGTCATCGAACTTTCTGGCCGGTCTGGCGCGTAACCCTGGTAACCTGAGATTCTCAGCTGTTCGAGGGTACATGTACGTGTGTAGGCCTACAATAGGGCCTATATAGAGGGTGCATATATGTACTATATCAATACCGTGGGCGCAATAATACCTTGTGTTGTTATAGAGCCAATGAAGCCTACAGTCAACTATTCTTGCTTTATAAAGACGTTTTATTTGAAAAGATCGCACTGCGTTTATGGTAGGCGAGAAATGAAGCTAAAAAAGAGCCGTACATTCACGATGATGCATAAATGTAGGCATGAAAATATTCTTATCCCTGGCATTTGGTGGGGGGGGGGGTATGGTGTATTACATCCCCTCCACCCATTTTCATGAGGGGGATATATCCCCCCTTCCCCCCCCCCCAGGATCGCCGCCCATGAACATGCTTATATGTTTTACAGAAACATGGCTCTCAGAAAGCGTGCCTGACAGAATCGTTGACATCCCAAATTATACACTAGTTCGTGGAGACCGTACTACCGAATTAGGAAAATCAAGAGGAGGGGGCTGTATAATATCATTAATGATAGCTGGTGTAACAACTTGTCTGTAAAACAGAAAATATGAGCCCCTGACATTGAAAGTTTGACAATCGGTCTTCGGCCATTTTATCTACCAAGGGAATTTACACAGATCTTAGTTATACGGCTGTGTACATCCACCCGAAAGCGAATGCTGACAATGCTCGTAATGACAATGAATGACAATGAAACTGTTTATTTCCAACACAAAAGATAAGTACATTTTAAACAAGAATTCATATACATATAATCAAATAATCATGGTATTATATTTATATCAATGAAAACTACCAAAGATCTAATGTGTGGAAAATGAGAAAAACTGAAGTGCAATACTCATGAATCGTTTTCCTCCAAATATGTGTTGAAAATATAGACAAAAGAATTAGTCAAGACAAGATAACATACCTAAAGTTACAAAAATAAAACTAAGAAAATTGAGGGAAAAAAAGAAAAGATTGAGAGAAAAAAAAGAAAAGAAAGAAAAGAAAGAAAAGATTGGGCATTTATACATATTTTACATTAATGGAGATAATGAATTTGAACTAGCAGTGGATAACAACATTTGTTTTTACATTTTCTTAAATAATGACTGGGTTCCATTGTTCTTCAGTTTATCATCAAATGAATTCCAGAGTTTAACACCAGAGATGGAGATGCACAGCTGTTCTTTGGTTGTTCTTGCAAAAATTTGTTTGAAATTATAATTCTTGTGCCTTATATTATAAGTATCACTAGATGCAAAAGAAAAATAGCTTTGTATAGAGTGGGTGGTAATAACTTATGAAAAACCTTATACATGAATACACCAGTATAGAAATCAATTAGTATGGGTACAGTTAAGATTTTTAAATTGTAAAACAGTTCAGAAGTATGAGCTAAATAATGTACATTACATTTTATGCGAATGACCTTCTTTTGTTTAAAGAATAATGGAGTAATATTGGACTTATATGTGTGCCCCCATACTTCTATACAATAGTTCAGATATGGAAGAAATATTGCACAATATAAGGTATATAATGCCGCTTTGTTTAATATATGACTTGCTTTACGTATGACTGCAATACTTTTAGAAAGTTTACTTGATAGATTCGATATGTGTTCTTTCCAACTCAGTTGATGGTCAATAAAAACACCAAGAAACTTTGTCACATAAACTCTATCAATTCTTACATCATCTATTGTAATTTTAGGATCTGCATTATACGAACAATTGGAAAAAATCATATAATTTGTTTTCTTTATATTAAGAGATAGTTTATTTACAGCAAACCAGACACTGAGTTTCTGGAGCTCCTTACTAACTAATCTGCTCAGGGTGTGGACATTCTCATGTGAACAAAAGATATTTGTGTCATCAGCAAACAGTACGAATTTGATCAATGAAGAGATATTGCAATCAATTTAAAACAACGATTAATCGCATTGAAAATTCCCACCCCGATGCTGTTAATATGATAATGGGAGACTTTAATCACTGCAAGATTGACGATCTACTGCCTACTTATACACATTATATTGATCTGCCTACAAAGGAATAACACTACACTGGATATGTGCTATGGTAATGTCAATGGAAATAATTACAAAAAAAAAATTTGGCTCAGCTTGGTAGTTCTGATCACTTTATTTATTTATTTTTTATATACCGTCGTGACCTGGAAAGATCTAAACCCATTGTGAAGACGCAACTGAGCTGGAACAAGGAAGCTGTTGACCAATTGCGTGTGTGTTTTGAGTGCACGGACTGGAATGAGTTTGATGATCCAAAGTTACAGGACACTTACAACAACTGTTGCTGAATATATCAATTTCTGTGCTGATCTGATAATCCTAAAGAAATCGTTTCGCATTTTCCCAAATAGCAAACCGTGGCTATCAAAAAAGTTGAAATCCCTAGTGTATGAAATTAAAGCTGCATTCTCAAGCAGGGATTATGATCTTGTAAAGGCAAAACAGCGGGAGATCATAAAGGAAGTGAAGAGATGTAAAAAAGAGTACGGAAAGAAATTGGAAGATAAATGTGAGGGGGGTAATTCGAAAGCAGCCTGGCAAGTGATGCAAAGTATAACTGGTTATAAAGGGAAACATAAAAGTGGACCGATTAGAAATGGACAAAAACTGGTTAATGACTTAAATGATTTTTATTGTAGGTTTGATGTGAGTAGCGATGAATTGGGTAATGCAGGAATTGATAAAAAATTGAGGAATAAACCTAATTGTGCTAACATGGGTAGTGACAGATTTGTTGTAAATGAAACTGATGTTAGGAAATATTTTTCTAGCGTTAAGATAAATAAAGTCACAGGCCCATACGGGGTCCAAAATATGTTAATAAAAACATGTAGCTCTCAGCTAGCGAACACTTGATGAGTGCGTTATTCCCGAGTTATGGAAAACCTCAATCATAAGCCCGGTTCCTAAAACAAAAGTGGCCTCATGTTACCGTCCGATATCATTCACGTCAAATATCATGAAATGTCTGGAAAGGGTGGTACTAAAACTTCTTCTAGCTGAAAAGGTGTTGTTATAAATAAAAATCAGTTTGCCTACCAAGCAAACTAGAGGTGTAGATGACGCAATACTTGTTTACTTGAATGGGGTCTTAAAGCACTTGACCAACCCAAAACGTCTGCGAGATCAATCTTCATTGACTTTTCGAGTGTATTTAACACTATTAAGCCCAATATATTAGTAAAAACACTGGTAGACATGCAAGTGAACTATAACATAGTACCCTGGGTTCCCAATTATATGCGTTGTAGACCTCAGATGGTTAGAATGGGTGATTCCAGATCTGACCAGTGTGTCATTAGTACGGGTGCCCCCCCCCAAGGATGTGTGCTCTCACCAGTGCTGTTCTGCTTGTACACAATTTATTGTAAAATATCGAGTGACCAATGCAATATTATCAAATATGCTGATGATACGGGGGTGACTGGTCTTCTTTATAATAATGACAGCTCTGCCTTTGCTAGTGAAGTACAGAAGTTGGTTGGTTGGTGTAAAAGTAACAGTCTGATGTTAAATATAAATAAAACTAAGGAACTAGTGTTTGATTTTAGGAAAGGCAATAATGTTCATGGTCATGTCATAATCGATGGCAAAGGAATTGAGAGGGTAGAAAGCTACAAGTACCTGGGACCGTATATTGATAATAAACTTAATTAAAATGTTCACACAAAAGCTGTTAAGGGTAAAGCCTGCCAACGACTTTATTTCCTTAGAAAATTAAAACAATGCAGAGTTAATTATACGATCATGAAATTATTTATACCAGTCAATCATCCTAAGTGTTCTAACGTCTTGTATTATATGTTTGTTTGGCAGTATGCCGAAGAAGTACAGGGCAGAGCTGGAACGTGTTCAGAAGTTAGCTGAACGCTGCATTGGTTCAAGCCTTCCGTCACTCTCATCCATATATGAAGAGAGTCTGATGAAGAAACTAAATAATATAAAAGAAGATCACACACACCCTTTTCATAGTCTTATCATGTTCAACAGATCCGGGATACGATTACAGGTGCCCCACACTAAAACGTCCAGGTTCGCAATTCTTTCTTACCTGAGGCAATACACTTGTTTAACTCGCGTGCAAAGCGATCTGGCCACAGTGTGTGATCTGTCACTTGCAGCTCTCTGTGCTGCTTCTGTTACTGTTCTGGTTCTGCTTATTTAGTTGTTCACTAATAGCTTGTTTATTGTATGGTTTTTGTTTGTATTCACTACTGTTTTATGTTTACTGTCGACAGGAAATCATTTCCTTTTTTTGTTTTCTGAAATGGATAATAAAGTTTCTATCTTTATCTATCTAACTACGATGTATAATTATTGCTTTGTATAATTCATGAAGGTACGGCAGCTCAATAGGGCCATGATTAAAATAAACATACAAATTAAAAAAAAATTAAAATTAAAAATCGTTTTTCCGACTTTTTTTTAGTTTAAATTTGGTTTTTCTGAGTTAAACATATGTTTTTTCTGATTTTTTTGTCATTTTTCTGACTTTTCTTTTCGTTTTTCTGACTTTTTTCCCCTTTTTTCCCGTCCCCCCCCCCGTTTTTCCGACATTTCCCCCTCCCGTTCTTCCGATTCTTTTTCTTGACCCTGGTGCAGTATGTATACAGTGCTACTGTACACGTGGAAATAACTTGTATGGTATGTGCCGGACAGCTAAAGTACTGAAGCTAGGACTAGCTAACGCGTAAGCCGACATCTACAGACGATCGACTTACCTGTTACCAGCATGGAACCCAAAGACAATGTTGAAGGTATTCTCATTAAATGAAAACTCAGATATGATTTTTAATTTGAAACGTAGTTTGCCTCAACCTTGCCTTTTCAGAGAGGCTTAACCATAGAATGTTCCTGTGTAGCCTAACCCAGCCATAAGAGTTTTACTCGCCTAGGCTAGGTCTATTACAGTAAGTCTAGCCATAGACCAGTATAAATAGCCTTTAACTTTAGTTATCCCGTATATTAGTTCCAATGCCACGCTAATTTGGCGTACTGCTAACTTACGGTATGCATGCAAGATGACTACAAAATCATGCCATCAAGGCTGCATGTAAAGTAACTCATAGGCTCATACTGCCTGATCACTTGCTGAAGATATTTGGCGTAGCCTTAACCTACATACGTTCCAGTTTGTGCTAGGCTAGGTTTACAAATTACAGTACGTCCTGGCCTGGAAATTTCTTTCTTTGGGGGTGGGGAGGGGGCTATTTTAAGATTTTCACTTAAAAGTGACCCCCGTCAACAACAATGAAGAAGGTCCCATGTTACTTTTGGAGGACGATTTTGTAGATTTCAGGGGCAAATCGACCGTAAGCGCAGCTTACTTTCAGCCTGTGTCCTGACACAGGATTGTGTTACGCGTAATGGTATAAACGTATTCTCTACTAGGCCTAGTGCGGAGGTTAATATAGTGAAGTGTACTGTAGCCCAAGCCCGCTAGCTTATCGAAGGCAAAGCCTAAGGCTAGGAGGTGCATGAATCATGTTCAGCAGTTTATGGCCTAAGGAGTAAGGTTAGCTTTTCTATGCCTTGGACAGGTTCCAATAAGCTTCACAAATTTCCACACTAACATCCATGCACTGCATGCACTAAAATATGGAGATAGGAGAGCGGCAGGGCATGTTTTGCAATGGAAATCATGTGTGCTTCACATGTACATAAGTGCTAGCACAACTGTGTGTTCACATTTTATAAGTACATTCTTACTGTATGTAGCCAAAACATACCTATCTGTAGAGTGAAGTCAGTCGCTACGAGGATATTCCCAAACAGTTTACTTGTAGCAATAAATGGATGAGAACTGGGCATATTTTTAGTGCAATGGCTGAAATATTGAGGTTTGTGAAACGTACCGTAATACCCAGCCGTGTTCAGCTTATAAGGTTAGCTAACTTAGGCCTAGTCTACGTACAGTAGTGTGGTGAGCATACTTGGTGCCCAGGGGCATATTTAACACCCAAGGGCAAATCACTACTAACGAGTTTCCATCAATTTCAGGTGAAGCAGCATGTTCTTTGCCCTTTGCAAGTACCCCAACACCAAGGTCTATAAAGTCAAGCAGTGTAGAGGTAATTTATTTGACTTCTGAAGACCTTGAAGTACAGTTTGGTCCGTTAATTTCAGATGAAGACATTGGGGAACTAACCCTTCCATTGCTCACAGAATCTGCTTGCAATGTGGCATCAGAAGATGCAGGCCATTTAAATCCTTCTATTCCACTGGTGTCAGAACCTAGCACATCAGAACCCATTGTCATCAAGAGAGCTAATATCTTAAATGACATGATAGATGCATTCCGTCATATTACTAAGGCATCTGTACAGAAAAAGGCTTCTTACAATTTCCGAATCAAACATCCGAACGGAAAAATTGGAGGCAGGAGTATGGCGTGCCATCAGTCTCAAATCGTGGGGAATCGACTTATACCGATTTAAATCGACATATACCAATTTCCTTCGACTTATACCAGTTTCCAGCAGCTTAAATTGACTTCTATCGATTTAAATCGACATATACCAGTTTAATTCTACATATCATCGATTTAAATCGCCATATACCAATTTAAATCGATAATAAGTAAAATAAATCGGTATATGTCAATTTAAATGGACATATACCAGTTTAAATCGATGATATGTCGAATTATATCGGTATATGTCAATTTAAATCGACATATACCAATTTAATTCGACTTATACCAGTTTCAATCGACATATTCCGATTTAATTCGACATATACCAATTTAAATCGATGATATGTAAAATAAATCGGTATAGCCTATGTCAATTTAAATCGACATCTACTAGTTTAAATTGATATCGAATTAAATTGGTAGAAGTCAATTTCCGTGGACTTATACCAGTTTCTAGCAACTCAAATTGACATATACCTATTTAAATCGACTTATCATCGATTTAGCTCATTAACATATTCTGAATCCCGATTTCGGTATAAGTCGAAGGTAATTGGTATATGTCGATTTAAATCGGTATATGTCGATTCCCCACGATTTGAGACTGATGGCCCGCCATAGCAGGAGAAGGAGTTGGAGAGAAGGAGTTGGGGTTACATTTTTGGGAGGAATTTTACTCACGTTGCACAGTGGGTTGTTCAATCAAAGTGCCTTTCATTCGACATGACTTTGGTGCATCGGAATGGATGTCCGTGGCTAAGATAATTGTGTATGGTTGGAACATATGTGAATACTTCCCATGTCACCTAAGTGTGTCATTTATGGAAATTGCCATCTCTGGAAAAAGTCAGTCATGAAATCTGCTTGAGGACTTTCTACACTATCTTTCAGATGAAGAGGCAACGGTCTTGAAGTCAGCAGTAAAGCATTTTGATTCATATCCTGCAGAGGATATTACTGATATGTTGGACACTTATGGATGTAGAACCATACCTAACAAAGTAAACTTGGTAATTCTTCTGTCCGAAATTGCTCTTAAGCAGGTAATACAAGCGCCAGCATTTGCAAGTGAATGCTGGAGCCAAGTACCTGATGTGCTTGACAAGAGCTTTACAATCACACAGGTGATCCAGAAGTTGACACCAACCAATCGAAAGGTATCCAAGTTGTTCACTTTCAATAACATGCTTTATGCATTGCAAGACACAACCAAGAACCATCTGCTGAAATTTATCCGGGAACTGGATACTGTGATGCTCAAAAGGTTTCTGAGATTCTGTACAGGATCAGACCTCTTGACCTGTGAAGTAATATCTGTACAGTTTAATGATAGGAGTGGACTATCACGTCATCCAGTCGCCCACACATGTGGGTGTGTATTGGAACTTCCTGTCACATATGACAACTACCCTGAATTTAGGAGTGAATTCAAGGCAGTGCTTGAGAGCGGGGTGTGGGTAATGGACTTTGCTTGAATATAAAAAAATCATTGCCACTATTTTGCCAGTTGTTTCATATGTTAACAGGGTTTTTGTTGAGATGGTGTTTAGAATAATTTAACAAATTAGAAGTTTCAAATGTTTTATGTGGCTGACAGTATATAATCTCTTATTTTATTGTTTCTTAAGTTGCCAGTTGTTTCATTTGTTAACAAGGTTTTGGTTGAGATGGTGTTTAGAATAATTCAGTATTACATGTAGCTTTTTAGTCACAAATGGTACATAGGGGTGGGGGTGTTAGAAGTGTCGTGGAGGAGAGTGGTTAGCAAAGGGAACTTTAAAAACTTGTGTTATAGCATGTAAGGAAATATTTGTAGGTGAATACCAGAGTCTAGTGCAAAAATTTACTTACAACTAAGACACAAGTGATTGAGACGTAAATACCTATAGTACCAATCAGAGGGTATCAACTTCACCTTCAACAATGTGCCTTCTTTTATTTAAGAGCAATCTAGTTATGAGATCTACCTGTGAACTGGATATTGTTATTTTGTGTGCCTTTGTCATCAATATTAAAGATGTTTCTCTTGAAAACAGTGTTTAAATAAATTTAACGTTATAGAAGTTCCAAAGAAAGTTTTATTGACTGAAAGTTTACTGGAT
Source organism: Apostichopus parvimensis (assembly GCA_000934455.1). Classification (NCBI taxonomy): domain Eukaryota; kingdom Metazoa; phylum Echinodermata; class Holothuroidea; order Aspidochirotida; family Stichopodidae; genus Apostichopus; species Apostichopus parvimensis. The sequence continues at coordinate 283,320 of KN882223.1, forward strand.
ACTGCATTGCTGAAAAGTTTTTATGTTGCATTTATTATCATTGTTAAAGGTGTTTTTTTTAAATTCCAAAATGTTATTGACTGAAATTATTTTTGGTATCCATGACAGTCAAAACCTAGGTAGTCATGATGGTGTGTACATGCACGTATGTGTGCGTGTGTATGTGTGCGTTTGTTTTTCTATCTGACCGAGGACTTGAACAAAAGAATTCCAGGTCCTCGGTTGTGATTTCTAAAGAATCACCACGGCGTCCTCGGAAGAATTCTATTGTATGGGGTATTGTTAAGGTTAGGGTACGTTGGATTTGAACAATGGAAAATACAATGGGGTCCTCGGTTGGAATGAAGTACAAACATGTGTGCGTGCGTGTATGGGTGTGCGTGTGTATGTGTGTGTATGTATGTATGCATGCATGCATGCATGCATGCATGCATGCTCCTTTGCTACAGGTACAAATACAACAAAGTTCTGATCACTCAAGTACATCTGATCCAGACACACAATCTCATTACAAATGAAAGGCGTGTGGTAAGATAACTTTTCCGGCATATTTTATTATTCAGTCGGTTAAAGTGTCTGTTCACTATTCATAGAGACTCATTGTCAGAAGTGACCAATTGCAGACAACCATCTCATATTCATTCCGTATAACCACTTTGTACCTAGCCAATTAAGACCATACATCGCACTTTTATGTGTTTGTCGACGTTCTGGAATTGATGATTG
>KN882223.1:325965-343602 GCA_000934455.1 Apostichopus parvimensis
GTGGTATTCTAAACCGCATCGAGACAACGCCGTAAGTTCATGCGAAAACTTGCTTGAGGATGTTCATATATTTTGCCTTGTGAGTGGTCACAGCAAAATCGAGTTCCTCTACCATTCCCTAACTTCTACCATATGTTCTACGACCACATATAAACCTTGTTTAGTCCTCTCACATAGGATAGGGCACAATGTCAAAAATAAGTCAAATGTTAGCTTTCCGTTCTCTGTTTCCATTTAATTTTCCTATTACGTTGTGCGGGACTTCGCCGTTGTTAAGCCTACGCCCACCTTAGGAAAAACGCTGACAGTACATCATTATCCACACAAACCGAGTGCTAACAGTATTTGTTTCGAATTGAAGATGACTGATAAAGCAATGAGCAGATTTAACATGTAAAGTTAAAGTAAAATATAGTGATGTAGCTGTATGATGGCATGAAAGAGGATGGTAGCCTATGGATAGTTGAAATTTAAATTTAAGCCTTAGTAGGTTAGTTGGAAGTAAAGGGTAGGCCGAATTTGCAGCCGAAAATATAAAATATATATGAAATGGTATATAATGGTATATATTTTTTTCATGGACAATGTAAGAGACCGAGAACTGTAATCTGTTGATATCTTTAACATTGATGTTATCATTGTATTGCTGTCGGGTATTCGAGCCGAAAAGTTTAAAATGAACTACGAGTTGTTGCTAATCAGCATTTATCAATATAATAGAGGGTTACTGCGCATATGTTGAAGAAAGGTTGCGTTGTTTTGGATCTGACTTTTGGGTGCTCAGAACAATGCTTTTATTTTTCAAGACGGACCATTTGGTGTGGGTACCCTGATTAAAAGACAATGTTCAAGTTAAGAATGACCTAGGGACTATATCGGTTTTCTTTGTCCTTCGGTACCATCAGTGGCTTAAGAGTGTCACTCGTTAATTAAGAAAGGAAATGTTTCAAGAGACGACTTCTTTGTCCTCTGTGGCGATGTCTGCACTTAGTAAAATCTTTACAATATTGGTAAGGTGCTTACTTAAAAAAGTAATTATCTTATAGCAGCATTTTGCGTTGGGTCGCTTTTTTCCACCTTTTTAACATGTGCTTGTTTTTTTTTACATATATCAATCATAAAACAGCAAACTAAGATACCATCCAAGTTTCACCCTGCCAAGAGCGTTAATTAGCGAGTAATTAACGATTAATGTCGATAACGAGTAAGAGTGTCCTCGACAAAGTTTTCATATCTCCAAATCCACTAGTTTGAATTCCACCAATCAGTGAATAGTATGTTTATTCATGAGCATTTTGCGTTTGGTCGCCGTTTTCTACTTTTTTGACATGTCCATCGAGTTTTTTACATACATCAAATCACAAAACAGCAAACTAAGATATTAGCCAAGTTTTTCCCTGCCAAAAACGTTAATTGGCGAGTATTCCACATACAAAATTAATCGCATTCAGTTCCCCAAACCCACTAGTTTGAATTTAACCAATCAGAGATGCAGGTTTAGTTATGAGCCGTTGCTAAAAATAGATTCAAGACTTTGCGTTGGTACAACCAGGGAGTTGTTATGCAACTCCCTGGTACAACTGCCATATAGACTGTACACAAATCAAGCGTGGTGTTATATTACGTATCTGACAATGACGTTCGTAGTGTTTAAATATTCATATTATGGGCGAGGTTTATTGGGTTCCCAACGGAAAATATCTTGGAGAAAAACAAAGTTGAAAGTTGCAAATTGTTCGACTTTCATGCCACCATTTGAAGTAAAATATAAATAGATAAGCTAGTTATGTATGTCGTTATGGCATAGTGGAATCTGTGAGGTTGAACAAAATCATAGAAAAGGACGCAAAATGCTGCTTTAACCTTATGCTTTTTTTTATGGAGAACCTTTATGGCAGTTGTACATATATTACAAAAGGTGGTATAGCAGTCGGTATCTGTACTCGTTAAAAAATTAATTTTTATAAGCAAAACTTTGCGTTTAGAGCTACTTATGAAGAACTAAATGATAGTCTAAACATGCTTTATAGTAGACCATTTGATGGATTCATAGGAATTGATTTCAGTCGGACCCCTGCAATACCTACATGACTCATTCTGGGGCACTTGTGTTAGGATATACTTACAAAAGACCTTAATCCTAGTTTATCAATTAAAAATGAGTCATAATGCACCATTTGTCGTTTACAATTTTAGTTTGTTTCGGGGGTTTGCACAGCTCCCTCCCCCCCCCCTTCCTTCATAGCAGTCAGCTTCAATGACCTCTGGTCCTACAAAAAAGTCCAGGTTCTACCTAATTCAGTCTGGGGAAGTTTTGAGTCCCTCCCACTTAAACCTTTGAAATACTGTGCACGCTATTGTCAACACCCACCCACCTACCCCCCCCCCCCGTTTCACCAAAACTAAAATGCATAACGTTATTGACATTGCTTGCTTTCAAATTCATCTGATTTGATGATTTACCTTTGAACGCAGTGAAACACATAGTCATACCACTGATCCCCGCTCACTGACTGACTAATCATTGCACACAACAACTGTTTGCTGTTTATAACGACCGTTAACGATACTGGATTTGTTACATTTGTTAAGACTGGATAATTTCTATCGTGAACCACATCACATTGACGATTGTCACTCTGGAAACCCGACTCAAGCCGACGCGACTTATATGGTGAAATATTGATCAATCGTAACCTTAAGCACGTGCACACTGCCCAACTATCCACGATTTTCTTCGCAACGACGATCAATTTGAGTCGAGTAGTGACCAGTCGAGCAGTGTGTACTTGGGATTTACATTGGATTGTTTCTGAATTCTTCCGGTACAGATCGAAGCTCGTGTTATTCTCGCCAAGTTGTTCCAGAATTTTACCTTCAAGTTAGATCCGACTCAGTGTTTTGCAATTCTTGAACAATTGACTTTGAAACCGACAGGTGAATGTACTAACTTCATCTATACCAGGAAAATGGCTGCTTAACTGAAGGGAAAATATCGAGTTCACCTACACAGTCGAATGTTACATGTAGGCCTATATATGATATTCCAGTTGCAAAACTTGCAAGGGGTATTACAAAAACGAGTTATAAACACTGATATGGGTAGGTCTTGTTTAATAAGGGTTAAAGCTGGTTTTGGGATGTGGAAGGAAAGGGGTAAGGCTGGTTATTGCATGTGGTAGGGAAGGGGTAAGGCTGGTTATGGCATGTGGTAGCGAAGGGGTAAGGCTGGGTATGGGATGTGTGGTAAGGCTGCATATGGGATGTGGTAGGGAAGGGTAAGGCTGGTTATGGGATGTGATAAGGCTGGTTATGGCATGTGGTAGCGAAGGGGTAAGGCTGGTTATGGTATGTGGTAGGGAAGGGGTAAGGCTGGTTATGGGATGTGGTAGGAAAGGGTTACGGCTGGTTATGGGATGTGGTAGGGTGCAGGGACGAGGGATAAATGATCTTAGCGATTGTCTATAACAAAATTACTAGCAATTATTATCAAATGTATATGCAGCTGTCTCGAAAGAGAGAGACGGGTGTGTATTTAGGACATGATAAGGTCAGGGAGGGATAGTGGATTTGAAGATGTTGACCATAGAAAATTGATGGTATCACAATACGCTGGAACGTTTTGAAAGTTGGACATGAAACCCTGCTTATGATATCATTATATATGTATTTCATTGTAAATATTTAATTTCATTAATTGTTATCATGGATTAACTAAAGGAACTAAAACAAATTGTAGAGTTACAAACATGTATATAGCCTTTCAGAAAGGATTTGGTTCACGCAGGTAAGGTGCATGATGGGAGAGAGAAGGGGGAGGGGGGGGGGGCACGTAGGAAAAACGTAGCAACATCATGGCGTTGGTGCATCAAGTAACCAAAACACGCCCATGTAGCAAAAGAAACTAGGCCCAAGTTGAGAGGAGTTCACATTCACAAAGCCCAATCATGATTTGAGCTTGGTTAAGCACTTCTCGAAACCCAGATGTGGTACTCTCATACTTTCCCAGGGCAGAAATGGACCTCTAGCTGAAACAATGGGCACTAAATAATACATTAGACCCGTTTAGTTTACTGCCTACATCAAGTTAATTTCAACATTAGCTGCTTCGTCTACCAAATGGCCGGCCTCTGCATGGATCCAGGGCTCTGGGCTGCCGCACCGGCGTAGTTACGTCGCTGATGTTCAATTTGCTCCTTTAGAAAAGAGAACGTATGCCTATTTAAAGAGAATGGCTTTGTTAAGAAGCTTCCATATGCGAGGGCTCTGTACATATTTGAGTACTTCATGATAAAGGATTCCGTTTTCCTCTCTGTTATCATTTCTTTTCTGCGGCAATAGAAATTACATTATAATAACATAAAGAGGTTTGCACTTTACATGAGAGATACATATACTTTTCAAACTTTTAAATATATCTTTTTGCAAGTTCGTAGATATCTTTGATACCCTTAATATTCATATTTTTACAATGCTACAAGATTGAAAACTACCATATTTCGTTTCTGAATTTGTTTAATTTTCTTTTGCATTTGTTCTGCCTTTAAATAGGTTATAAACACCAACTACAGAGGCGAGGACAACTCAGAGATTTAAGTATGACAAAAAGTCAAGATTTAGAGAATGTTTCTCTGGAGACTTAGTAATAGTTGATTTTACTTCGACACAAACGTGCCAAATAAGCTGCTAAATGGGAAGGGCCCTTCATGGTAATAACGCAACAGGAAAACGATAGTAGTGGTCCTCCAGTTGTGTACCAATATCATATATCCAAAACCATTTGAAGCCTATTCGTACTATAAACTTGCACAGACTTAGGCCATATCGCTCGGGGTTACAGAATAAAATATGTTCTAACTTCGCCCGTCTCTTGTATCACAACCATTCCCGTTTCAGGATCACGCCCCCATATTACAAATACTCAATAACCAGTTTGGAATGTGAATCCTTCGTTTCCTCCAACATCGGGTGTAAGCATACAGACCCCTGTTTCAACGTCTGTTGATGTCGATATGGACGCCAAACTAGGCTTCCGGGTCATTATCATTTATATTAGGCTTTATCTTAACTGTTAAATAGGCGTCAAATTAGGCCTAACTGTATTCAATGACTAGCATCTTCTTTGAGTCCCGTGCTAATTATTCTTACGCCTAGTTCATTTAATGTAAGTTCCTTCAAAGAAATAAGGACATTTTTTACTTATGCATGGAAGGAATTTTTAGGTACAGCTGTAAATATTGCTTTTTCTTATGAAAATTAGTTGTTCAGTGGAGAATCCTCTGTTTTCTATGTTATTCCTTTCCCTCTTCGCTCTGTTGTACGAGGGAGCCAGCTTAACCCTCGCCTGTGTTCTAATAAAAGATGAGACTTTTTGTTCCTGTGTTTATCTTCGTTATTCTGTTCTGAGTTTTAACTTGCCAATCCACGACTTTGTCCCTGCCAAGAAGTTAATTCGGGGTACCTCGCTCGACGCTACACTTAACAGAGAGATAACATTTATATCCTTCTTGAGTCACCATTAGTGGTGAAAACAAAACTTTTTTGAATTTGAATTTTTCAAAACATATCCGGTAATAAGTGTATATATGAATTTGTTGTGTGATATTTGACGCAGCTAGTGTACAGTCTACAGACAACCCCCCTCCCCTCACCCACCCCCACGCAACGAGAAGTCTTGTTCAATGGAAAACAGCACAGCTCCCGTGCTTAGTTCTAGAGCAGTACTTTGTCTAGAGCAGTATATATTCGTTTCTATGTTTCTAACACCGTCTTCTTATGAACTACAAATTTAGTGAAACAAAGTCGTACATATAGGGACGTGGCAAAAATTCTATGTCAACTTTGCTTTTGGAAACAACAAGGTTGCACATTTGAAGAGCTCGTGTCTAGACAAACAAGCTTCGATGCTCAAAGTACAGAAGGAATTTATGCGATGGTGATGACGTGTGTATGTGTGTTTTTGTATGTGACACTTGCTCGTAAACGCTCTAACTTCAGAAGGATGACTGGAGTATATTTCATATTTGGTATGTAGTTTCTCCTAAGATAGAAAAGGTTTAGGACTTGTTGATATTGGTCAAAGGTCATTTGAGCTCAGCACGGGGTCAAAGTCTGAAAACGTTGTTCACAATATTTCAAGAAGTAGAAGTTCAAACTTGGTGAGTAGACGATCTGTAGTGTTTTCCATGAATGTCAGAGGTCATTTGAAGTCAACAGAGGGAAAAATTTGTGAACATTTTGTAAACATGATATATCAAGGAAGGTCGCTTGTGTAGTTCTGATATTTGGCATGTGGGTTATTTGATGTAGGTCAGAGTTCATTTAAGGTCACCAAATGTCAAATCTTTAACACTATATAAATACGATATTTCCAGATAAAAAACTGCAGTAGCTGGTATATCTGGCTATGGCTTCTCTACAATGATTACAAGAACCCTATTGTTTTTGGTGGAGGGTACAGGTCATTTGGGTTCAGCAGAGGTTACACTCTGGAAATTTTAAAGATGACATGATAAGATCAGCAGTTTTTCATCAGATTTCATATTGGCATAGGCTATGACTTTCCTATAATGATAACAAAAGCCCCGTAATTCGTTGAAACGATCAAAGGTCACTTGAGGTCAGCAAGAGGGAAATTGAAAAACCTTAAAAGCACTGTAGTTGGAAAAGTTTGTTTTCAAGTTGAGACTTCTTATTTGCTTAAAGTCAATGGATGTTTAAGGCTAGCAGAATCCATTCCATGTAAACCTTTCCTCTTATTTTGGGAGTGGTCTGCAGTATAAGCTTTGGGTTTCAGTATGGCAATTTGTGCAAGGATACGGTGTACAGGAAAGCACATTGGTCAGACCTTAATTGATATTGTAGGACATTATGAAATTGAGAACGGTTTTTATTTTTAAGAATCTAATTAGTAATTTCTGAAAGTTTACACAATGTCAGGGTTATATTCCATTGCTCTCACTAACTTGGTATACACCCATGCTCCCATCAAGCTTAATTGGTTCAGGTTTAAGATGCTTTTGAAGATGTCATTTGTATCTAAGTACAGTGAGTTATTACTACACAATATCTTAAACTCTTAAACTGCTCTGAATTGTCAATATTAAAGACCTCATGGATTTATTTTAGCACAAACCCTTGACCTTAACCTATTAAAGTTGTCCTTAGTAGTGCTTCCTATTTCAACAAGTACATTTAGTGACAGATATGGTATAAATATTTGTCCAAATATCATGCTGATGGAAGGTCATTTGAAGTCAAAAGAGGTCAACGTCTGGAAACCTTGGAAGCTTGCAAACTCAATTATTTCTTTGATTAACGGCTTTTCTGTGTCACTAACTGTCATAGGATTCGACTTTTCCTGAGTGGGTTTTCCACTTCCACTAATGACTGTTATCTGTCATCAACTTTCAGAAGGGTAATACCTTTGCAATGATCAAGTTATCTGGTATGATGTTCTGGTACTTGACTTCATGACACATTGTCCTCAGTTCTATCAATCAAGTGATTCCATAGTCAGTATGAACTTATAAGGCAAGGAATCACTAAGTCTGCTGGCTTTCTGGTTCTTGATTTCCGAACACTCCCCTACATTATATGTCAAACTGATTACCGCTATCATCTGGCAGAGGTTTCCCTTATAATCTCCCACATTCAGAGCATTCATCCGCCCAATTAAGCACTTGCCTGTCCAGTTTTTCTCTGAAATCAATGACAATATTTGACACTCGTCAATACCAATGTAAATACTATAACTCCTGGTAGCAATTGTAACATATTGTACTCATTCTACAGTATTTTATTTTACACCACACTTATAGCAACCACAATATGTCCTGTTATTGTAACCACCAACCTACCCTAAGAAGCCTGGGCCCGTGGTCACTCTTAGGAATGTTTGTATATGACATATGACGCATGTTAGTAGAAGCAGGAAAACAACTCCATGGTAGAAGTAGTTAAGAACAATGAGTGTGTATAATGATACACTCTGAATACAGACGTCAAAGCAATAACATCTCCTCTTTGAATCATCTCTTGTATCATTATCATCAAGAATATTACAGCAATGACGTTCGAACGTATACCAGAGACGAAATACCAAATCTCTGCTGGAACAAACATTACGGCTACCATGTAGTTCGAATTTTTTTTTTATATAGGGCTATATTTTGATTTGCTGTTGATTAAGGTACTAAAAAAGACTATTAAACGTCTCAGTGTGGATAATTAGTGATAGAGTGACGGTAAAATTCCTTCAAGGCTTGGTACATGAATTGAGATTTTACTGCACTGATGACTCGATCTTCAGGTAAGACTAAGACATCAAAATATGTCTTCGGGAGTAATATACCAGATTAAGTGTGTTTCATTAAAATGAATTCTTTTCGATGATGACCCCGACATCAAAAATTTAGGTCTGGTCTATGGCGGGCCATCAGTTTCAAATCGCGGGGAATCGACATATACCGATTTAATCGACATATACCAATTTCCTTCGACTTAAACCAGTTTCGAGCAGCTTAAATTGAATTCTACTTATCATTGATTAAAATCGACATATACCAGTTTAAATCGACCTATCATCGATTTAAATCGACATATACCAATTTAAATCGATGATAAGTAAAATAAATTGGTATACTGTGTCAATTTAAATCGACATATAATTGTATATATCAATGAAACAGTACTGAGGGTTTTTAAAGATAGATTAATGTTAGGGGATAAGTGAATGAAGTAGGTCTAACTGAATTTCAAAACGACATTAAATTAACACGCCAACGACATGATTTCTATATTGAATCCATGTTTTTCAATTTCTTTATTTACTGGTTAGCAACCGGCTCTCCTTGCCCTCTCTACCCCCTCCCACCACCCTATCCGACACCACCCTATCCGACAAAAACCCTACCCGATACCATTCATGCCATCCAAGAAAAACATACTAAAACACGTATATAAGCGTATAACCCATACAAATTCCATGTATGTTTCTCGCATGTGGCTCGCCATACATACTAACTGTCTCTTCCAGTCATCTGAAACACATGGCTCGCCATATGCCATACATACTGACTGTCCATTCCAGTCAACGGATACACATGGCTCGCCATACATACTTAATGTCCATTCCATTCATCTCATACACATGGCTCGCCATACAAACTGACTGTCTCTTCCAGTCATCTAAAACACATGGCTCGCCAAATGCCATACATACTGAGTGTCCACAACTAAATGAAATTAAATTGAAACCAATTGAAAGAACAAGTTCCTTTCAAAGCATGTTTTCCTCTCTCTTCAACGGCGATTGTAAAGTCAAGAAACCGTTACCCAAAGCAGAAGATGAAGCAATAGCTCGGAAGCTCTGGGAAGTCAGTGCTGAGTTAGTCGGCTTGGAGAAGAAGGTTGAATGACCTGAAAGGGTGACGAGCTATCGCAAGAACTAGAAACGTGTGAACAACTCTCATTTTTAGGGGAAAGTTTTGTAAGCATCTTTACTTTCCATTTGCAAATGGATGTGAAACAGCAACTAAAAGTAAACCATTTTGTTTTATGCGGTACACAATTGGTTACCCCGTTCCAACTTTAAAGAACCAAAAAAATGCTTTTTTTCCCCCCCCCCCCCCATTTTTGTTACATAAATAATATGGCTCAGTTGCAAAATAAGGCAATATACAATAATCATTATCATCAAGAAGATTGTTGGGAAAAACGGAATATATGAGATATTACCCAAGCGAAGAGTAATTGATTCTACGGAAACCTTGGTCAGTTGGTTATTCCAGTCAAAGATGCTGTCCAAGGTCCCACCCCGCCCCATTCCTGGGAATAGAAATGTTTTTGCATAAGATTTCACAGCAGCTATTGTACCAAATTAAAAACGGAAACTACCTCCTGTATTTATATCAGGTTTTTCCAAACAATTGTTCGGGCATATTTTTCTTTTTAACTATATCAATGTAATTAGGCTGTTCCTTATCACTTTTGGGACGTGCATGTTGTCATGTTTTTCTCTGTTTTTTTTCGCTGCGCATTTCCTTTGCCATCAGATTCCACCTACTGCAAAACTATATGCTTGCCTAGAACCTATCAATATTTATGTCGGTTGATAACGCGGATGTATGGTTACCAAAGGGTACTGTATTCTAATGGATGTATAAAGTGCTATTGTCTTAATTTTATACCGATTTATACAATGTGTAAACTGAAAATCCCACCTACTCAGTGCAAAACTATATGCTTGCAATATTTCACCTGCGATTTGTACATCAGTTTTGAAGATTTAGCATTATATCTTTGAAACATTTTTGCCTAGAGCCCATCAATATGTATATAGGTTGCAACACAGACGCATGGTTACCAAAGGGTACTGTATACTAATGGACGCATCAACTACTTTTTTTGTCTAAATCTTTTTAATATTGTAAGATCAGACTGTTTTAGGACTTAGGATTGACAAGTTGCCTCTTTGTCCTGATCTTGCAGTCACTGTCATAAATAATTTTCATTCCTTTCACTGTTGGACAACAACTAAAAAATCCTGACATGCTTTAACATGCTGTAAATCCATGCATTTGCTAATGTAAGATAAAGAGGAAAGGACATTTTTGGGGAAATCTGGAGGTATTTAAGCCCTCACTACAAATTTGTCAAAAATGCACATACTACTGTAGCTTTAGTAAGACAAAATATTCTTTTAATAGACTTTCATCCTTTTGCAAAATCTGTCAATATTCTTAAATTGTAATCTCAGCTTATCATATCAGTTTATATAGGGAATGTTACAAAAAGACGAGGTTCACGATGCCCTCCAAGTTTAGCTATTCAGTTGTCAATGTTTTCATTTTCTTGACCATTTTATGAATGCCTCAATTTATCGAATGCTTTCGAATCCTACCAGTGTCTTAGAAAACAGACTGTTTGGCGTTACGGAAGAACGCACAATTTATAAACATTTGGGTTTGATGTTAACAAAGAAACTTTTCTTGTATAAAGTACCCACTATTTCTCACCCTTTCTACTTTGCTACAAGCTTTTTGGCAAGGCTTTATGACTATAAAAGTCCTGTCAATAAATATGGTTTCATCAGAAATCGGCCAGACTGAACAGGTCAATCAGATTGAACAAGCGATCAGGATTGAGCAAATCAAACAGATTAAATAAGTTAGTGAGATTGGCATGGAAGGTAGTTATGTTTATCACAATGCTCAAGCAGCCACAGGTATGCATGTCAGAATTGCCCCCAGGATTTGTTGCCCCTACAATTGACATGCAATTGTAAAGGTGTTAAATATGCAGGAAGGAGATAATGATCTTCCCCGACTGATGAAGGTAGAAGGTCAATGGGAAGAACTAGGGTTTTATGAAGGTGAGGGTGTAGTCCTGGGGTCGTCGAAGCCTTGTCCCATGTAAGGAGGTCCGACCCCCCCCCCCCCCCCTCCCCCAACGGCCTACTCGAGAAATTAGTCTTTAGACGTAAAACGGTGAATTCCTGAGGCATGAAGTTCTGCTAAACAGTCATGATATTTTCGGAGTTTTTGGTGTTGTCGGAAAAGGGGTCCAACCGGTAATCCTTCCCGAGCGCATGTAAACGAAACCATCGACTGGATTTATATTGTACAAAGTGGTCTTAGGTTTCAAACTTTTCTTATGCACATTGCAGAGAGCCATTTTTGGCTTTCCCGACATTCTTGCTCCACACTCGAGTATCATATCTACAAAGTGACTTTGATGTTATAGACACAGACGTGTGTACAGGCCTATACTAGACTAACTTTAACATATCAATGTCTTGGACTGGTGTTTTGAATGCAATTAGGTTAATCGGCAATAAGAAGTAGATTTGAAACGGCAACAAAGTTTCCAGCCCATATACAAACTTTAATATTAAAACTAAGAAAAAGTAAATGTTAATTTCATGTTCAAATAACATCATAAGCCCAACTCCATCGATTGACTATAGATCGAAAAAAAAACGCTAGATACTAAAGGCTGATACTCATCATTATGTACTAAATAGTTTGTACTGTAAACACTATAAAGCACTTGTAATAAGTCTGTAATTAGATCGGATGAAGAATGTCTGGAGAGGTGACTAACTCTCCAATTCATTTACAGTCATCCAAGTTAAATGCAAATCATTATAAATGCAAATTTAAGGCAAAATGATTGAAATTAATAAAAATAAACTAATCCCAATTCCACCGAGAGACTAAATATTGAGAGGATAATATATATGCTTAGTGTATATATGGATAAAGTACACAGATATAGCTATAACATGCACTTATACCAAGAAGCGGAGGAACCGATTAGTTTTCAAGCTATAATTATAGGGTATGTTGACAAACAAACTTTCCAAACTAATTAGCTTGGAAAGGTATAAAAATTTGTTCCGTTCATAAAGGATCCACTACTTTAACCGCTACTCTTACACCACACCGCCACCAACCTTGCTACCTTCGAGAAGACTGCTTGTACAAGTAATCTATTACGAATACCTAAATCGTCTTCCATCCCCTTCCCATTTACCCCTCTATATACCCCATCCCTTTTCCTTTCCTTGAAAAAATACCTTGAAATACTACAATAATTACCCATAAATATTTTCATGTTGTGATAACATCACACTATTTTAAGCCATGTCTTCTTTCTCTTCCTCCGCCAGTCTATACCATTTCCACGACCCTTCATTTCTTCCGCATTACAATAGTCCTTCATAATAAATAATTAAATATATAGGCATATACTATTATCTCCCCCCCCCCCCGCAACTCCCTCTCCTCCATTTCAAGTTACCCTACCAATGTACGATGACCGTTTGACGCTAATAACCCGTGAATTTATCATCATTTGTTTATTTGTAAGTGGTGATACCTGTTTACATCTTGAATATCGCATATATACGAGTATTCCTCTTGTTTAGTCAAACCTGACATATTATTGTATTTAAGCATTCATTTTCCTCGTATAGATGAAGTTAGTACATTGACCTTCCGGTTTCAAAGTCAGTTGATCAACAATTCCAAAACTCTGAGTTTGATCTAACTTGAAGGTAAAATTCTGGAATAACTTGACGAGAATCACACGAGCTTCGATCTATAAGGCATTATAAAAAATAAAGTAAAACGTGTTGGTTAAAAAATGCAAAGTACACATACACACACACACACAAACACACTTACATATTGATAACTTTCTCCACATGATAGATATTTCCTACAAGTTCATATGCGGTAGATCGTCTGAAAAGTACCGTCAATGCAAACATTCAAACTACAACGTTAATCATTATTGATAAGAAGGCATACAAATTGAAACAGTTTGTTCCTTAGCCTTACGAAATAGTTATCAGGTTGTCGTCGTCAACAGTTATTATCAGGTTGTCGTTGTTAATAGTTATTATCAGGTTGTCGTCGTCAGTAGTTATTATCAGGTTGTCGTCGTCAATAGTTATTATCAGGTTGTCATCGTCGTTAGTTATTATAAGGTTGTCGCCATCGACAGTTATTATCAGGTTGTCGTCGTCAACAGTTATTACCAGGTTGTCGTCGTCAACAGTTATTATCTGGTTGTCGTCGTCAATAGTTATTATAAGGTTGTCGTCGTCAACAGTTATTATCAGGTTGTCGTCGTCAACAGTTATTATAAGGTTTTCGTCGTCAACAGTTATTATCAGGTTGTCGTCGTCAAGAGTTATTATCAGGTTGTTGTCGTCAATAGTTATTTTCAGGTTGTCGTCGTCAATAGTTATTGTCAGGTTTTCGTCGTCGACAGTTATTATCAGGTTGTCGTCGTCAACAGTTATTACCAGGTTGTCGTCGTCAACAGTAATTATCAGGAGGTCGTCGTCAATAGTTATTATCAGGTTGTCGTCGTCAACAGTTATTATCAGGTTGTCGCCGTCGTCGTTATCACCATTTCGTATTTCTTTTTTTAGTTGATGAACAGAATCTCTTTACGGCTCGCTCGTAATGAAATTAACGGGATCGGGCTAAGAGGAAGGGGGGGGGGGGGGTAGGGGATGTTTACAATAAAAAAACATCAGAAACATGCTACAGTGAACTTACCAAAGCAAACTGTTGTCCAATGCAGGACCGAGCGCCGAGAGAAAATGGAAAATAGGCGTACATGGGGCTTTAAAAGAAAAATAAGGAAACCGTTCATTTAACTATATACATGTCAAGTATGCTTCAAATACAAACAAATATGAAACGAAGTAATTATTACTGCTGCTCACTATGAAAACAATCAGTCAGAATTGTTGCAGCATTCAGAGAGTGAGGTTGCTACAGAAGCATGATATCTTACAATATGAATGAGTTATCAAACTGTGGAGTAGATGATGGGAGGGGTGGGGGGGGGGGCGAGGATCAGTCAGAGAAAGGGTCAGCTTTTTCTCCGGAAGGAAGACATTAGTACTTGGAGTAAATCACACGAGGCAATGCTTTATCATAATTATTGTAAATTATTGTTTCGTGAAGATGGAGTGAGGCCGATAGGGGTGGGTGGCCTGGGGGTTGCCCCCCCACCACCCATAACTCATTGTTAACCTCACTGTCTGGGTACTTACTTGTCTTCATCTCTGAGGAACCGCTCGGGATCAAACTCCAAAGGATTTTTGAAGTGCTGTTCCATTCTGGACATTATATAATGAGTCAGCTTCACATGTGGAGGAAAACAACTAGCGAAATTCAGTGTAGCCTATACATATCAAACTTAAGGATTGACATACTCTTAAGAGTGAACCCTTGAGTTCGCCGCTAGCAATTTCAATCACATAGATTGATGAAGATATCACTTAGAATCAAACTGAATGGACGTTGGTTTCATAAACTAACAAAGAAAGTTTTTCATCTGTCGACGACTAACTCTGAGCAAACCTTAGGTTACTATAGCAGGGACTTACTTAGTATATAAGGCTTTATCAACGAAGTAGTGCGCCTGACCCTCCCCATCAACCACCCACACCCACGCCATCTCACCCCTTCTTCGTCCCTAAACAAACATAACTAACGCGTAAAAATCACCCGTATTGTTATTGTTTATATCATGATGTAATGGAATTTCTTTTTACAAGTGTTTATGTATCCGTTTATAGTGCATGGGCGTAGATAGCTTTTCTGGGGGGAGGGGGTAGGCGATACTTGTCTGATCAATCGAAGATGATGTCACATGGGAAGCAGAATGATGTAATACTAGAACGCATTCGTCGCTGTTATAATTCCCGGATATCCGGAATTTTTTTAATAACGCTATATGGGGGCACGTGAGCACTCAATATTTGGTATCAAGATACTGAGTTTTCACTTGGTCATTTCAGTTTCGATTTATTCTAGTGACCGTCATCAACACGAGCCTCTGTCGCATCAACAGTATTCGTGAGACATTGCACGATATTGCCAGTACTGAATATTACGACTAACCATTCATTTTCTTCTCACACGTGGAGGGATTTTCGTGATGATGATTATTATGATTACTATTTTCATTAGAGGCCTGAAAAGTGGGCGGGATATTATGTGTTACGTCCCCCACACCTCAAAGGTGTGGGGGACATATCCCCACCCTCACGGGTTCTACGCCCTTGTAATAGTGTACATACAAAGTACCTGAAAAGTCATCAGCCTCACCTTTATATATATTTCGTGATTAATTAGAACAGTAAATACCTGGCAATTGGTTCCAGCGGGGATGTGATATCCACACACATCCAGATCGTGGGCACATTTCCTGCTTGTTCCGGCAGATGGGGGATAAAGACGCAAGGCTTCCTTCAAAACCTGCAAAGATAAAACAACATCGCTTTGGGCTATATAGACTTGGAAATTCTCTCGATTCAGTTAACAACAATCATACTGATATGTATATGTGATAGTATATATGCATCTGTCAATGGTATAATTTTGTCAACATTCATTCTCACCAGTAATGAGTATTCCATCTTCATAACATCTTGATATTCCACGAATTCTTTGTCGCCAACGATAGAATCGATCTCCTCTTGTACTCTAGGGAGAAAAATGTATAAATGAATAAATACATAAGGTTTTTGTTGTTGCCTCTTTCTACCTAATTTTACTATTAGCATCAATATCTTGTTCTGATGTCCGTTGTCGATATCAAAATAAACAGTAAAAGCCAACTCGATAGGATTAAGATAAAAAGAAATATGTCAAATAGCACTTGTGAGACATGGTCAATCTTCTATAACCCATTCAGATCGCCTTTGTTTTATTTTGAAATATTACTTTTGGGTTACCAATATATCAGTTCAATTCAGTTGAATTTGACCATTATTAATGTCTTATATATGAACATAGTTCAGAATTATAACAAATCAGGAAAATAAAACTCTTAAAGACAAATGGTAAAAACATTCATTTTTAATACGCAGTTGACTGTTTTAGAGATGTATTATTTTTTATATCCCGTCAGTGTCCTATTGTTAGTAATAATTATTTTCTAATCTGACAGTTTTATCGAAAAGATGACTTTTTAGGAAAAGTTTATTCAATGAAGAATTAGGGCACGGCGGAAACTTTACATTGTCACGGTCAGAGTTATATCCATCTTCGTATGATTTTTACGTCATATCATATTGATAATAGGCCTGTGTCTATAATCTATGCGGTATTAAAAATGCTCGGTACGGTACAGCAAATACATAGCATCAAAAGGATCTTATCCAAACAAGGAAACTTAAAGAGGGCTTACTTCTTTGCAATTTCCGGTCGCCTTCCTAACTCAAGAAGGACAAAGCCTAGCATATTGCTAGTCGTTTCTTGTCCTAACATGTAATAAAGAGGGAGAGAGAGAGAGATAGAAATGTGTAGAAAGGTTGACAGAATTGTCGGACAGAATTTGGCATTAGCTTTATCAAAGCAGAATTTCACCGATTAAATAAATAAATCATAAATATCACCTATCACCAAAATCTGAAGATGCCATAAATTTGAAGTCCGTTTTGTGAATAAAATAAGTGTTGTTTTCCCACTTTTTATAGTTTACGCCAATTTTTTTTTTTGGGGGGGGGGGGTGAGGGTTATGATTATTGGATTTGGAGGTATACAGACTGAAAGAGAGCATTTCATTTTATCGAAAAGTGTTGATGTACTTTAAATGTGTGGCCCGGCAAGCAAAGTCACATATGCCTCTCCGGAAGTTCTCTTCTCTCCTCAACCTCCACAGAGTTAACCCTCATCTTCCGCCTCTGACAAACACGTCGGCTGTCTGCCTATATTCGTATGATGTCCGTCATGATGATTTCATTCTCATCTAAAAAAATGCAAAGAAACACTTACCGGCGAAGAAAAATGTCAAGAATTCATCCACCATCGTTTCCATATCAAAATCCTCTTTGCTGAAGTCAAAATATTTGAGAATGTTGTTCAGAATGTTGTTAGTCTGGGCTTCTCCTTTGTATTGTGCCTCTCGACTTTTTGCGATGGTATCTCTGCCAAAGTTACGAAGGAAAATCAGGGATTTTCTAATCTCTGCATGATATTTCCAATTGCGTGGATTCATCTGAATTGAGGAGAGATACAAAAGGATTATCTATCTGTGATCACTTAATGATGAAGGTAAAGGTTGCTGGTTTTATTACCTAAAGTTCATCCTGACAGGCATGTG
>KN882223.1:344322-363457 GCA_000934455.1 Apostichopus parvimensis
TAAGTTATGGACGCTGATTGTATGTCCAGAGGTTCGAAACCGGTAAGGAATTCCTCTGTATAGGCGTTTTTCACCTGTATCGAGCAATACTAGTACTGTTAATATATGTGTGTATTAACTTACTGACGACTAGGACCACACAGATGTGACCAAGTTCTCAAAACCATCATGGATTTATCACCACCATCCCTACCCTCTTTCCATTACCCGTCCAATTTCTAATCGGGAAGCAACGATTTGAAATTTTCGATAGTATGTGGCAGCAGAAATGCGGTTCCCGTGGTCGTAAGTGTTAGAGGGATTTTAAATGGTGACGTATTTTGAACACAGTCAACAGCAGTCTCCATGGGCAAAGTTAGATGTTCATTTGTGCCCAACTGTCCCGAGTCACTATTTAGGAAACGTTATTGCACAATTTGCAGTATGGATCGTGTGAATAAAGTAATATAGTTGGTTAGAGTGGTTAAATTGGCCAAATCATCCTTCCCTATTTCTTGTTACAGTTAGAGGACAGTATGGAAGCCATATTGGTTACATATTTCATTGTTTGATGTTAACTGTTCAGATTACCTGTTATTAAATGGTCGTGACCATTTTATAATAACAATTCAATAAGATGTTGCTTGATTCTTTCAAGTATTAAAATATTCTGTTCATTTCGTTTTGTGGGACCGTTCCATCAAATAAAGGAGGGAGGTCAACTTATGAGCGTGAGAGTCCCGTCTACTTAAAACTGACCAAGGACTAAGAATAGTTTTGTTAACAGTTCAATCATTATAATTCTAGAACTATTTGTTTATAGTGCACAATATAACAGTAATTTCTACGGAAAAAATACCACTTAATAGAATGGTTGGCCCGTACTGCGTAACACTGAATCATTCTTCGAATGAAACCGTAGAAGCTACACAAAAGTAACCATTATAGCGTATTGAAGCACAGGTAAGTAGGGAAATGAAGGAGATCAAAAAACATACCACTCAATGAAATAGTCAACTTAACAGCGTTGTATCTGTTCAAGTATGCGAATACGTTCATCCTGAGCGTGTGTTAATGTAATAAGAGCATGCGAACTTTACTGTTATATATACGCGAGCAACGTAAGATAGCGCAAAACCACGTGACTATATCTACAACTCCTATAATCGAAGCTGAGGGCTTCTATTAATCACTGTCGTAATACGCAACTACCATGGTAACGTACAAAGGCGTGACGTTGTAGGATGATATTACCTTTACGTAACGATACGTTATACGATAGTTTATAAACAATAGCTTAAAAAGTGGAATACATTTTACGCCAGCTGTTCTTTTTCCTGAGGCGGCAATATGTAACTCCAGTTGTGTGCAGCTATCGCGTTAAACAACAAATGTATGCACGGATGCATATCGCTGGTAACGGGGTGCATTATCTCCAAATACAGCAAGAGGTGCTGATGAGTAGAAGCAAAATTTCAGCAACATTCCTACAATATTGACTTATACAAATTGATTTATACAAATAATTAAGGAACAAACCCAATCGTGAGGATTTTGAATATTGTGGAGTACTCCCTTGAGGCAAGTCTCGATGGCATTGATAAAGGGGCTGTCTTCCAAGATTAGTTCTTCTTTCATCCCAAAACCAGCCTGAGAAATAAAACAATTATGAAAAAACGTTGTTTATTCCTTCTGTAAACAACACAATGTTCAAATGATGATGATATTTAACATTATATGCTCTTGGCTCGTTGATTTATTATAGTCATGTTATTTGAGGCCATAAAGCTTGTAAAGCTTGCATTTCTTCTTGCATCGATTATTGTGCACTGTGGTTCTGAGCTGCTGGCGTGATGATACATGCGCTAGGCTAGGCTTTCCATCCACTTTCATTGATGCACTACCATGATTTAGAAGATTTTTTCTACACTGTCTCAAACGAAATGATATAGACATCGTGTATAACCAATTTTTAAAAATGACATTTTCTTTTTCAAAATCATTGTTTTCGTTTAATGTTAATTATACCAGTAAAATAATCAAACATTACAACAACAAAACATGCCACATTCAGTTCCAGAAGAAATACTGAAGCGTCAAAAGAGACCTTCAATTGATCGAACCAGGTTGCATTACATGCTTCCGGTTACCATAGTAACAATCTACACATTAAAAGCGCTCTTATGAATATTTCCTACAAGGCCATTACTCATATCTTTCTATAGTTACTGTACAAACATAAGCATGTGTTTGCTATTGTAATGTAGCAAGTAACCATGCAGGAAGTAATATAGGTTATCTGTGATTGAGGTTTCTTCTCTTCACAAAATAAACAAAAATCACAAAGTATCTCCGATTTTATCGAATTAAAACGATTGCTAATACTATGTGCTTGTTTCTGATATACTCCAACATACTGATGTTATATAACAAGGCTAAAAGGATAAAATAGAAGGATAAAAACCAAAACATACGAAATCATAACCCTGAGATAAACATTAGAGTGCAAACGTTAATTACTTTTAACCAACATGACAACGATAAAAAAAAATAGTTTTTAACCGCTTCTCAAAAGTTAAAAAAGGTGTCACTACCACGAATCTGAATAGGAAAACAATTACTAAACTAAGCATTTATTACAATTCATCTCCGGTTGTAAAATTATAATTGTAAGCAAGGGGGATCATGACGTCAGCTGTAGACATGCCCGATATAAGGATGACGTCACTACACTCGTCGATCAAAGGCATCGTCGCATAGAAAGGCAGAACATAAACATACAGATGAAATTCACGCATTGTACTCAGACTAATACAAAGGACGAATTTACTCAGGTGTACACCGGGGTTTTCGTGCTGTCGTTTGATTAATCAACTGCACAAGTGGCGACACCCTACCTTAACCTTCATTTCTACCTACCTTCGCAATAACATCTAACGTTGTGCGACACAGGCCGTCCATAAGTTGCACGGGCTTATCAGTGTCAGCATCTTGTTTGAACTTCACAACAAGTTTATCAGAGCTCGTGTTGAAGTGACCCATAAATTCTATCAACTGCCTTCATAAAACAAACAGAGAACGTTTTTGGTACCGATGGGAACTATAATACAACAGATCAGGGCATATACGTTTAATTTGGTGTAAAGGCTATATATTAGGTAAATGCAGAGAAATAAGATATGATTCATAATTGAGAAAAAAAGTAAAAATTATTGTTTTAGAAAATATATTGGAATTTTCGGTCCCCCTGAGACCTTCGTCAGCAATACTTGGCAGTGGAATGCAAAAGTACAAAATGCAACACAATGCAAGCTAGATCTCCCTTTCACCATCCCCACCCACTTCGAGGTCCGTCCTCTTTTTCGATTAAACATTAACATACTTCCTGTGAAATGCAGGGTTGATCATTTTACGTCGGGTATTCCATTTGCTGTGATCTTTCTCGGTGACCAGACCGTTGCCGAGGAAACGGATGCCGTATAGATCGGCCATCAGATCAAACGTATCCGGCTTCGTGTGCTCTGCGTTCATAAGCAATGTCTGGAAAAGAAATGTGGGAAGTTCTGTATTGTATCTTAGTTGTCTGTCCTACAATTCCAACCTGTGAAACCTAAAAGATTCATGGACAAATACATCACGTCAACACATCACACAATAAAATATCCAGAGGCGGAGTTATACCATTAGGTCAAATCGGCCAGGCCCAAGTACCCGAGCCAGTGACCCCCCCCCCCTCCCAAAAAAATAGGGATGGAGTAGAGAGAAAATGGGGACCTGTTATAGATAGAAACATTTAACCACATATCTCAAATAACCAATTTTTCTGTGACTTCATATTACTTACCTTATTACAGATTATATCATTTGATACATCAATCAAGGTATGATTAAGATATTCACAACACACCCACTGTGTGTAACAGCCTGTGCACATATAATGACTGCCCAACTGGATAAAAATGTATGCAAAACATCTCTCTTGATAGCCTTATATGGCCAGATCGCGTCCTTATATTTATGTCTGACCAACAGCCCCGGAATGGTCCTAAAGTAATATCGCTTATAATTATAAACGAACCCTATATAGCCTTTTGCGTTATAGTGTATTGTGTATGAAGTTCATATTGCTGATTGCATAAACCGAAAAAAAAAATTGTCCATTTGCTAATATTGACATCCTCCCTCCCCTTTCCCTCAAATGTACTTTCTTCTATATAAATATATTGCCAGAACCACTGACAAAATATTGTCTGTTTGCTTTTTAAATTCTACAGTACAAATGTTTGATATTGATGCAAATGGCCTGTTTGTATACCTTGACAGTAGCAGGATGACATATGTAGACGATCGCTTGATTAAACAAATACATAACGAAGACTGGGCCATATTCCTGTTGCCTGTGGAGTGGGTAGGAAAGAGGAAGAATATATCAGACCAGCAAAAAGCCAATGACTCCATATGCACGGAGTGACGGGATCTTGGAATTAATAAAGGGAAGGAATGTGACCCTGCTGTCGCTGAAACTAACTCCAAATAGGGTAGGTATATGGGTCCCCCCCCCCCACACACACACAGATACACACACACAAACACACACAATTTAAGACGTCAGGTACTACATTCTGAGAGATATATAGGGGCCAATAGACAATGAATTATACCTCTAATTAGTTTAAAATGTAAGGTTGTACCAATGACAGCTTTGAATTTTATTTAACCCCCTACCCCACCACCCCTCCCCCCACACCACCCCACTACCACACACACCTGGGTCTGCGCCCGGTGTGCAACGTAACATTTCCCGCCATCCAAGAAGCTGTTCTTATAGTTTGTTCAAATTATGTATAATGAGATAAGACTGTCAAACAGGCATACGTTTTGAAACAAACATCAGCATTTTAACATAGACCCGGCGCGTTATCATACAGCAGTTGAATCCAGCCTAACATAATCTACATACAAGAAAAACAAGTTTCTTTTACATCTGAATCAGTCAGTTGTCTTTCATATCAATATCCAACTTCACCCTTTAGGTTACTTCTGAACATTTAATGGAAAGTCCCTCTTTTGGCATTTGATCTACAACCACCACACTGGATCTTAGGGAAGCAGCATGTCTAGACAAATTCCTTTCTACAAAGATATATATTTTGCTCAATGTTAATTGCATAGCGCGACAAGTTATCTATTACAAATACTATCAAAATTGTTTAAAATGGAAATATATTTCAAAAGATATACACAAGAAACGCGACTCAGTGTTTCAAAACGTTTTTAAAACGTTAAAACGAGTCGGCGAACTAATTTTTTGAAAACTTTAACTTGAAAAGTTAGGCTTACTCTTATCAATACTCACATTTCGTACATTACTTGTACAAATGGAATTCGTTTTTCAACCGTGGCTACCAGGATGAGGTCTAAATTTCCTGCAAAAAAGCTTTAAAAAAATGGAGAAAACGTTCCAAACTGATATAAGCATGTCTTACATTATACATCTTGTCACTGACTATACAGTGAAAGGTATATACTTGTTGTAAATTTGTGGATAGAGTGAAATGGTGTCGCAATAGATGAAAAGCTGAATATAGAATTATTTTAATCTGCAATGTGAAATTAACTGACACCGGTTGGTATTTTCTTAAAAAGGGGGGGGGGGGGGCGGTGGGGTGGAGCAATGAAATATACTTTGACATTAGCATATAGCAACAATACGTTGCTTTTGAATTTTTGTATCAGATCGTTTGACCCTAAAATGTGGGATTATTTGGAAACGTTTCCAATATAAAGTCAACAAGTTTATTGACGTTTTGAGTTAAAAATCCAGTATAAATACAAAAAAGTATATATTTATAAAAATAGGATGTAAATACATTGTTAAAAGTTATAAAGGTTAAAACGGTTAAAAAAGCACAGACGATATGTACAAATGATAAATCTAAAGTTGATGAAAGAAGTAAGTTAAATTTTGAGGTACAAAAAACGCCCTGAATTAAAATCGCAGCATTTTGAATAAAATAATTTTTAAAACTGATACCGTTCGAAACTTAAGTGTTATTGCCATATTTCTCAAAATTGCAACTAGTCTGTCGAAGAAGTGAGTTGAGCTTATTATGACGCGGGTCGGGTTCTCGTCTGTCTTTTATAAGCATGCCTTTTAAAATCTCTCATAGCTGCATTGTTAACGTGGTTAATCAGGGTATTAAAATAAAGACTCATTATTTTGGCCCAGTCATACAAGAAGGCTCTAAATGTTAGCTTATCCTCAATTAATAAAAAAAAAATGGTGATAAAGACAGGAACAGCGTAGAAAATATTATGTCAAATGTCTAGGTACTAAAATCATCCATTCTTATACGTTGAGCTGCAAATATGGCACACTAAAAGATAAAGTAGATATCATATAATAAACCCTTTTCTAAAATTCTTGAAAAATGACATGTAAAATTAAGTTTATTGTCAATACACACCCCTAAATTCATCGGCTGTTCTGTGCGGTCAACCTCAGCACATTGTACCACAGTTTTTCTCGCTTCGCCGGAAGTAGGCCTTCGTTGTTTAATATAAGTATTTCCGAAAACCATTTATTTAGATTGGGGGGGGGGGGTAGTAGTAAATTATGTTTCATCACAGACAGTGACAACATGTGATACAACAGATTCATTATTATTCTGATGATTAAGATATTCTACCGGAGATTACAGTGTCATTTGCACATTTGATGACAGAACAATTAGATTGCAAGAAGTACACAACAGTGCTGAAAATGGACCTCCCTGGGGAACCCCAACACTTATTTCAGGTTTGTAAAATAAGGCCTTTTTTAATGTAATTTGCCTTCACCACCCTTTCATGAAATCAGCCAGCCAGTGCATAATCCAGGGAAGTATTTAAATCCTGAAGTAACTGATTAGGTATAGTACAGTATATTGAGAGCACTGGAAAATCAAGTGTGAGAACTTTAGATATGCTTGTGGTACAAGTTGTCACGCTATAAGGTCGAAACTTTAACAAATAATCAACATTTCGTTAGCAGAACTCGACCAGCGGGATAAATGCCCCTCAGTTTGTGAAGAAACTCAAAACGGACACTTTTTATACACTAAAAGTATACCCCCTTTTTGAAAATGAGCACGCATTTCTATTTTTTTTCTTCAATGAAACAGTTTTGTTTTGTTTTGTTGAGAAATTAAGAAACTGTAATTATAATCTTCTCCTTTGTTGAAAAGACCCCATTAGTAATGGAAAAGTTGCTGTTTCGTTGAAAAGCCCTGAAACCAATTAATGTCTACATTAAATACGAGGTACTGTGCATTTAACCTATACATTATAGAGCTATTTGATATAGGTTGCGTCAGTATACTTGTTTCATACTGTCAATAAATGAGGGTTGTTAATGGTTGATATATACTAACCTCGATCTTTTTGGGCCAGGGAGGTGACCAAACTGCGCATGTTTTTGGTAGATGTTTACACAAATCCAAACAAACACTCCGGTGATAAGAGTCAGTAAAACAAGTAGAGCATATATGAACAACTCCAAGGACAACATCATCGAAAACCTATAAAGATAAACGCGAGATAAATTGTATACGATCAAGTGCTTAAAGGGGCGTGGTCGTCATGAAATATCGACAGCAATTTATTTTTCAATGTTCTCATTGGTTTAAGGTTTGTTGCCAAACAGCATTGTTCATTGTGTTGTAAGAGGTTTTAACAGGGGGAAAAATAATTTCGTTTTCAGTACTCAATATCAAGCTTTTAAATTTAAATTATATATACTGCGTTTTTATAAATTATTACACTATGCGCAAAGATCGCAGGTGACTGGTAAGATGGATTCTCCTTTAGGTAAGAGAGAAGTATAAATGGTATCTGAACAGTAATTTCCAAGAAGTCTGCCGAACATATGTGTGCACAACACATGCGTTGTTGCCACAGCGGCAATATGAAGTGCATGCGCTACATAATATGTACAGTCCTCATCGCACTAACCGTATCGGAACCGTTGTTGTATTTGCTGTATGTGTGTCTACAGACTTACAGTACAGGCAACCAGTTGACAAATCACCTTCAATATATGACACTACATTCTATACCACCGCCGAAACATTCGCTCGAACCTATCTTTTGTGGATTTCGCGAAACCGTCTTTGAAAACTAGAAACAAAGATGTCATCTGAACTAACGTTACAATCATTTTCCGGTGGTGAACCTTCATGTTGTAATTGTAATAACACCTGTCAGAGACAGCCCAGTACTAGGACTAGGGGCCGAGCAGGAGCTGGGTGTCCGTGAAAGGGACTAGGGGCCTACTGCAATTCTTTCTGTACGTGTGGGACAAAAAGGAAAGCTTGGCAGAATAAACCTACGGTAAGTTAAGAACACATCGTCTAGGTTTAGGTAGGCTAGGCCTAAATGTATCATTAGTAAGCCTAGGCCTATACTATTATTAACTGGTAAAAGGCGAAGGGTAAGGGTGGTCTCGCCTACAAACGAATCGTTAAATATAATGCATTGTTGGGAGGGAGGGTGTCATATGCACTTACAAATTGAATTTTAATGGACAAGGCCTTATTTCATCAGCAAAGAAATTATTTATTTATAATTACTATATTAAGCCTAGGCTGAGTCTAGTTAGTATATATAGAGGCATACATGCCTATGTGGTGAACCAAATAAAAGTAGGCCTAGGCTTGTGCGCTTGAAGTAAATAGGGTTAAACGAGAATATGACATTGCTTGGGAGAGTGAGGGCGATTAGGGAATGGTTGTGGGATTAGGGGATGGTTGTGACCAGCATGGGAAGCCCTGATACAAACATGGTAATAATCCAGGACTATAGGATTGAGCTGGTAAAGTACTGTACATACAGCAGTGATTCTACACCGTGGGGTGCGAGCAGGGGATTATGGGATGGTTGTGACCAGCATGGCAAGCCCTGATACAAACCTGGTAAGAATCTAGTACTAAAGTGTTAAGCTGGTATAGTACTGTACGCACAGCAGTGATTCTTTACCTCGGGATGCGAGCAGGAAGCTATACACTGTATGAATAACAAGTATCCTGACAGATTAAAGCCCGTGCCTATAATATAATGATATCTAGAGAATTGCCGTCTGATATCCACACCCACAGAGGCTCAAAGCAAGCCATGCTAGAAAGATTGCATTTATAATTGTTTTCTGATTTTTTTTCTTTATACAGGACTTGTCAGACAGTAGTGAGAGTGAGGTCTCACCAATTGAGCATGCAGTAGGTGGAGATGATAGTGCACCTGGGCAGCAGAATGTGGCTTCAAACAACAATGAATCTCAACAGGTTGGCATAGCACACACTTTCCACTTTACTAAATATTTACATTACTTTGATGATCATAGACCACAAAAATCATAACGTATACAGATTATGATGCATATAATATAATGTAGTAAAAGTTTATGTCACAATGTGCAACTGTGCCCAATGTAATCAGACCAACATTTGCTTAATTTTCTATTTATAATTTATTTTGTACCGAACAAAGAATATCGTCAGACAGACAGTGGTACAGTTGGTCTGTACCTTATTGTTAGACACACCTTCAAATCCCTAGAGAGTGATATTCAGATTGCAGCCAATTTTACAGGTTTACGAAGTTCTCTAACAGAAGCAAACTATGTGATGTCACCATGCATGATGATTGGGCTGAAATCCCCCCCCCCCCCCCCCTTCATAATCCAAAGTCATTTATCCCCACAAGATATTCATTCAAAATATTGCAGTTTGATGAAAACTCAAACTCACAATACATTACCAGCATTAACATTCCAAAATATGTCAGATTTCAAGGTTTTAAGTAAATATTGATTAGAAAATAAAAGTATAGCTTCTGAGGAATGTCAGTCTTTGTGAAATCAAAGAAAACCTCATTTTGTCTCTTTCAATGATAACCAAACTAGTTATCTATCAAGATGACTATTATGTTTTGTTTCATGTGAATGGCTGCGATTGGAATTTGTCTGACCTTACCTGGTTTATTTTGGTAGGAAATCAAATGAAATGTGTATGTTCAATTCTTTCTTAAAGGGATATTCCAGTGGCTGAAAATGTGACATTTATGCGGATAGGATACATATTCAACACTGTCAAGGTTTCTGTGTTAAGAATTCCATCAAAATGCATCTTTGTGATTATTTTCATATGTGAAGAACTGAATGAAATAGCTCATAAATAGTCAAAAGCATTTGTATTTGAAGTGCCATGATTGGATCATTCACTCTGCTGTGTTATGAGGTAGTGAGTTTAACCCAAACATATCCTGCATTTTTATTAGCAGCCAATTTGCCTGTTATTCCTTAATATGTTCATGATTGGACTGAAAGAAATAAGCTGTTTTCAAATTTCCAGCAGATGTATGTACAGGGATTGTCACTAGAACAGTTAGAGCAGGTTGCAGTAGAGCTTCTCCGCAGAAACCCAGATGCTCACAGTGATCTCACTGCGCCAAACCAGACTGAGGAAGTGACTGCTTCTTGTGAAGTCCCTTCATGGTGCAAATGTCTGCATTGTGTAGAGATGCCAAGTGATGTGGAAAATAAGTGCTGCACAAACAGGGTGCAACAATGTGTAACTTACTCGGATGCATTTAGGGATATTTGCCTTAATGCACACATCTTGGGTGTAAATATGCGCATGCGAGAGGATGATCTTGCTTTGAAAGAAAACAGAACCAACAGGAACTACATACATTATGCTTTTATGCTCATTATGCATACATGATGGTGGGTTATATGATGGGGGGGGGGGAGGGGTTGTTGTTACTCCAAGCAGTGAAACATTGTTGAAGGTAAACTGATGATTTCATGGTTTGTGAAAGAGTTTTCAATCCTATCAACCTTTGACACAGTGATGGTACTATCCTTTTCTTATGTATATAGACAGTAGTAACCTATGTGGGATGATGGTGGGTGGGGTGGGGGTGTGGGAGGGGTTATTTTTACTCCAAGCAGTGAAGCATTGTTGAAGGTAAACTGATTATTTCATGGTAGCACAGTGATGGTAATTACTTTTTCTTAAGTTTATAGAGAGTGGTAACCTAAGCAGGGTGGAGGTGAGCTGGTGAAGGGGTGTTATTGTTCTTCCAAGGATTGAAAGAAGTTTGCAAATTATGCTGAAGGTAAAATATTTATTTCTTGATTTGAAACGGTATGAAACGACACGATCAGGGGAAAAAGTTAGATTGTAGGTGACAAATAGCAAATGCAGATCCACATATTACAGATGTGAGCACTCCAAATAAAGGAATAAAAAGTTCAAATTTAGTTGATGACAATGTATTCTCTTTTCTTTCTCTCAATAATGAAGTATTATCACAGCCATTGTGATGTGTTATAGACGTTAAAAACCATGAATGCTATCACAGCAAGTTGCCAAGCTTGTTGTTCTACTTTTAATGTTGATAAATGACCTTTTAAACAGCCGAGTTTCATCTATTAGAGGGGCTGGACTACAGTATGTAGTCTAACAAGATACTAGAAGGTCCTAACCCTACTAAAAGCCCCATTGACTTTCATCTTCAACCAGTACAATAATATGTTCTCTAAGTCTACATGGAAGTTCTGACTAAATGCTACTCACCACTGGATAAGACTGGAGTATGCCACCTCAGGTGCATGCAAAACTCAGTCGCAATACTTAAGACTTTAAGGCATCAATCAAATGACATGTTTACAGTGTCTTATAAGTATAAAATAGTATTGAATGTAATCCAAGGGCTCTGTTTTTGACATGAAAATCAAAGAACATGCTTTGCTTGACTTATTATACTTCATAAAACAATGGAGAATGGGTGTATAAACATTACTGGCACTCTGCAGATGTTTCCACTTTCTTGGACTGAAACATAATAATAATAATAATAGTAATAATAATACAGTGGACTTATATAGTGCTAAATCAGAAAGAAGAATTACTAAGCAGCTCTAGGCGCTTAAAAAACAATTCAATCGCAACCAAATGAACGAGTAAATTAGGGAGTCTTTAAATCACTCTTAAGTGTAGTAAATTTAGCACAAATCAAGACTAAAATTCATGTAACATCTCTCCGAATCATTAAGAGTGCTAATCAATAACAAATCAAGTGAAATAAAACTGCATCTTGTTTCCTAAATTAACCATTATAGCTTAGGAATGCCCCATGTCAGCTGAACTTGCAAATCTAGACTGTTACTGTGCAAGTAAAACACTCATACTAGGCTTTGGAGCACTGCCAATATTTGGTTTGATGATTTTTGGGTGATCTTCAGGTAGGCCTACTCTGGCCGATAAATGGCACTGAATTTCTTGTCTGAGCAGAAAGACAGTTTTCATTAATTCAGGAATGTAACCAAAAGCCTTTTTGAGACTTTTTGAGGCGCCCATTGTTTTGATCTTTTACTATACTTTGCCCGATACATTGGGATGCCATCAACAGTTGAGTCATATGCTAGTTCAATGTGATAGTTGTGATCTATAGCAACCAGTGGCATTCTAGTTACATATTCATCATAAGAATAAGCACAATGTTTATTGGTATACATTAGCATATGATTGTGAAATGATTCAAGAGAACCAGTATGCTTGAAATTTTTGTAATATGAAAAGTGTAAAGAAATTGCTTCTTGTGACGGCGATCCCTTCTTCGGATAAGGCTTACTATGGTCTTTTCACATAGGTGGTGATGACTACATTCACCTGGCGTACAACAAGCTCTGGTGTTCGCCTAAAATGTGGTGAAGAAGTGACAGCAAAATTGACTTGATTTTGATATCATTACAGCCGCACTCTTTAGCGGAGTACCAGAAATGATTACGTTCTAGCAGGCATCCATACGTGCAGATCAGTGCTCTCTTTAGCATTTGCTACGTTAGAGAGTTTCTTGACAAGGTTCTTTGCTCCATGCCAAACAACCACTTGATGAGAAATTCCATCATATATTGTAAACTTTTTTAGCAGTGCCTTTATCAGAACATGGGCATCTGTCACTACTTCACTATATTTTAAATTCTTTCATTAGAAAATCCAATCCTCTCTCAAATCCAACTCTTTCCATGTTTGGACTTTTTCCCCCTACTTCCCTAAAATCAACAACCTCTAAATGCAACAATTTCTTTAAGAATTTTTATCCATGAAGCTTTAAGTACAGTATTGGGCACAATGCAGTCTGTTCTAGCATCTCCTGCTACACATTAACCTCTGTCTTTAAGTTTGCAGAATTCTGCCTTTTAGACCTTCTACCAAGTAGCTTTAACAGCTGGAGTTACATACAACCTTTGAACACGTAGAAATGTTGTGTTGCTTACAAAAACAAATTTGGAAACTTTAAAATACAATGCCATTTTAGAATAATTGTTTCCTGAAATGGTTACAGCTGACGAATATTGAATGTTACCTGAAAAGATACCACAAAATCTGTTTTGTGAGTACCATTTTCCACACACATGGCCATCTTCACACTTCCAAGAAAAAATAATTGCTGTACCAATAGCACTCCATTGATAAGATATGATTTTAGTACAGTTTGTTTGTATGCAGTACTCCCCATGTATTAACTTCAGCAGTTCTAACAATTTGTTTTTAGATACAATACATTTCGCTTCCTCATTGATACCAAGAGTTTCCCTGAGGGGCAGTTATCTGGAAGAGACTCTTCACTCTGTATTTCTGAGGAGTTCATCTCAAGCTCTGGAGGAAACACCTCACTCTCTACAGTATCATTTGGGAGTAATTCTCTGTGAAAAGAAAATCCCAAAATTCAGTCAACAGGTATATCAATAATAGATTATGGATATTAAGGGGCAGTGTGGTATACTTGACATGCAAGGGGCATCAAATAGGGAGATATTGTGGGTGGGCCAGGGGGTAACCTCTATTTTCAAATGTATCATGTTCTCTTGTAGCAAGTTTGAAGCACAACAACCAAGGTCAGCTTTCAGAAAGAAGAATAACTTTTAAACTTATAAACTGATAACATTCTTCTCTTGCAAAATATTTATATTCCTAACAACCCCCCTCCCCATCCCCTCCCCCCTCTTATGGCCTTTCTCTCCATGTTGACATGCCAAACTTAAGAGCTACTGTTGAAAACCTGACAAAGTAATTCACAAACCAGTGAATTATTTAACATGGCAAAGATTCCTCCTCAAAACTCACTTGAGCATTAATACTTTGTTACTTGATAGCACAAACTTCCCCAAATTGGCAAGTACTGGCATGAGGAATCATCCTTGAGTACACCTAATTAATTGGCAGTCACCACATGGTTGTAGACACAAGTGATATAATGGCCAACAATACTTGCCTGTGCGAAGCAAATTTGGCTTTACCACTGAAATAGTACAGTGTGTTTCATCATGAATTTGTGCAATGGGGCGTTCAGTATGGATAGCATTAACAACTCCTGTAGATATTCAATCTCCCGTGTTGTTTTTTTAACAAAACAGGGTACTCTTGATGGTATTTGCTATAAGCAGGGAAGATTGTAATGAATGTTTTGTATAGTTCTGGTAAAGCACGGAATATAGGAATTTTCAATGGCCAAAATTGTTGACCTTATAAATCATATTTAGCAGAGTATTTAAACAGGATGAATACCCCAACTTCACTAAGGAAATGGAATACACTCTAAAAAATAAACGGGTAGTTCTACACTGTGGTCAGGTATTTTAGTACACGGATTGCTATTAAACACTGGAAACGTGTATAATAAACATCAACAATGTAGTTATACCATCACAAAGTGTAATTATAACCATTGCCTTGGCCATTACAGTAAACGTGTACATATACCCCGAGGTGTGACAAGTACATTTATGTAGCTGATCAATATGAGCTACCGTACTTGCTCTTTGTAGTACACACTACGAGTCTGCGCAGGCAGAGAAAGATGGCGACGGAAGTACATTAATAAACCAAGTCTGTTACTAAATAAATGATCGCCTCCTGTATTCTTTATACGACACGCTCGACGGCCACACACTGAAACACGAGGTAAAGCCGATATGTGTATTTCTGATCTTTGTGGGTAAATTTACATACTCTGCGTGTATGATATTCTTTGCCATGCTTGTGTACGTTTAAGTGTTTGTGCTATTTCGCACGGCCAGCATACATTTCCACAACGAATGAGCGCAAATACAATGCCTGACCTTTAAACGCCGACCCCATAACTTAAAAAAATTTCATTGTGACTTCCATAGAATTTTCTACAATGATGTAGGCTACTCATTCGTACTAGAAATAAAAGTTACGTTTGCCGCCAGGCCGCGCCGTGAGAATAATGACAGACTATACGTCTCAGAAGTGTTCTTACTTCTCGTTGGTTAAAAACAAATTTCCTAAATCACCACTTTACATTAATCCACTGAATACAGCCTTTCAAGAATGTGGCTATGGTAATAAATATTGGTAAATATGTAAAATAATCAAAGTTGGTATTCAAGAAAATGGGTGCATATCTGAGAAATTAGAAAGAATCCCAAATGATATAAAATGAAAGATGCAAACTTTAAGCCAATGAAAAGTTCTCTTCAACATAGGGTGGTTCGTTCGCGCGCTAGGCGCTAACTCAATGCCTTAGACCTACGTACAGTACAGTATATACAGTATCGGCGACTAGTATGAGTATTCCATATTTTGTTCCCGCAGAAGCGCTTCGCCGTCACATGTGACGAGACTTGACACGACTGGACTTCACTTTCAACGGCCGCTAGTATTATTATATGAATCTACAGCAGCATGTCACAAGTGTAAGTTGACGTAAAGCCTTTGAAAGAGTTGTTTGGTTTAGAAAAGTACAGATTAATTAACTGCTAAGCATTGTGCATACCTTCAATAACGTCTAACTTCTTTAGAGTTCCAACGTTATGCCTAGGCTATGCTAGCCTAACTGTTCTGCTACTTAATCGCCTATATAAGACTTGAAGACTTTATAATTAAACCTAGGCTATGCCGTAAAAGTAACAGCGACTAGTACAATGCAGAGCCTACACTGTGGCCTACCATTGTAGGAAAGTTTATTAGGCCTAGCCAGCGCAGGCCAAGACTGAACTATTATGACTGAGTGTGCATTAATGCTGTGACTGTGAGGTTTGTCCAGTACTTATGCCAAGCCATCCTAATTAGGCATAGCCAAGGTTATGCCAGATTAGGCCTTATGTCATCCTTGCGGTTGGAATGTTGTTCAATATGTAAAACTTTCAGGACCAGTACTTTCAAAAGTTGTTACATCACATAAGATTCTCAAATAGTATTGAACCCAACTTCTCCATAAGATGTGGAATAGATGGTTGTGAAATAATATATCGGGTGTTAAGCAAGTTTTATTCCCATCTGCGGAAATTTCATTAAAGAGTGTTCGATGTTAACACAAGGCATGCCAGTAACTCTGGTGGGCATGATGATACTGAAATAGGCACAAGTCTAGTGCAGAAAACATTGGTTTAGGAGTTGATGATGTGACTCCTAATTCACATAGAAATAGTCTTGCAGAGTCAACTGGAATAAGTGTTATCGATGCTGCTGCTCTGGGTGACGTATCACACACCAGAGAAATCGGGGAAGATCCACGGAAAGAGACTTTGCTATTTTCAATTTAGGCATGAAAGAGAAGCATAAATTACCAGTTACTGTTACAAATAGCATAATATTAGAGCTATCTGAACTCATCTATAACAGTTCAAGGGATGATAGCACAGAGATCAAAGAAAACGTTCAACTTCCTGATATCTTTAATTTATCAATGAAAGGTTTAAAAAGAAAAACAACATCTTGGAAAAGTTGGCCTCAGACTACAAACAGACAGCTTTTTATAAGGAGCACTTTGGTTTAGTTGAGCCAGAATATGTGCTAGGTTCCACCTGTGGGAAAGATGATACATTCATATATGTACCATTGCTTGATACTCTGAAAAGTTTTTTAAGCCATGATGACATTTTAGCAGAAGTTCTGAAGTCCCATTCTAGACATGGGGGCAAGAGATTTTGGTTCAAGCAGTATTTATAAGTCAGAGGAAAGTTATTGGTTTCATTCTTAACAAAGCTAGTAGAAACCTTGTCTGGAATGTCGCAAACAAAATGTTGTTCTTATCCATCAATACAATCATATGAAGGTCTATAAATGTACCAAGAAACAATAGCATCCAGAATCAATAGGAAGGAACATGATGTAAGCACTTTATTTTCTTAATCTTGTATTTCACTTCAAAAAGAAACTGTAAAAAAAGGAACTATTTTCATTTTTTCTAATTCTAACACAACATATGAAGAATCACATCCTTTGTGCACTTCAGTGCCAAAAGTATGTAATTACCATGCAAACTGTTACCAATCAACAAAGAAATTGATGGTGATAATGATTTTAAATGTCCTCATGAATTTTAGCACGGTTACTTATTTATTTGTACAGTTCTTAATCATCTTGAGATGATTATGTCTTTATTATAGCAAACTATAGAGCAAGCATGATGAAACAATGCAGCTAGCTGACATATAAGTGATACTGTCACACAATAAATTTCTAACAAGGAAGGGTGTGTTCATCAAGTTAACAAAATGCTCTCTGTCCAAATTAGCTACATATATGGTCTTTGACAGGCCCTCACTATTTTAGTAAAGCAGATTCTCATTATCCCAAATGGTCAAAATTTACATTTAACCCACTCCACCATTAGCATATGATGGTGTAGTTTCATTTGCCTGAGGACAGTTCTTCACTGCAAGAACACTATGCTTACCAATTACCCTTTCCACAAACTATACTGGACAATGTACACCCTGGTGTAATTTTATAATGTGAATGTGTTGCCTCTCTGTTATCTATGTTGACTGCTGCTGTGTAAGGTACCGTACATCTCACTGATTTTGCAATGTCATTGCTCAAACAGAGTGGCTAAGGCCTAAGTTTTTTTTATTTGAACTTGCCATATATTTGTGTCAATAGAGTACTATGACCAATCCCAAATGTAAGGGATTTTGCTGTGAATTTTATTTTGGAGTGACGATGAGACCCTGCCATTAAAATATACTCATAGCATCAGAGTTTAAAAACTGCAAGTAAAACAATTATTTGAAATTCATTGATGTATTTTTGTTTTCATGAACATGTCATGCAGCTCAGCTCAGATGTTCAGATAAGTACTCCTCTGTTGCAACATATACCGGAGACATTTTTGCACCAAGATCAGTTGCAGTCATGAAATGAAGAATGCTGCCGTTGCCCTTCCATGCCATTGGCAGTTCTTGTGATCTTAGCAGCTTACTATGTCTTTGACATGAAATACAACCATAAAGTAAAGGCAACACTCACTTTTATTAAAAATATAATGTGTGAGGTAAAGGACAAATGAAAACTTTCGCAAAAACTAGTTTCTCTCATTGCAAAACTAGAAGGGTAAATCATGTTCTAATGTTCTTTGTTGTCACTCATCTGTACCATTAGCTTCTGACCGTTTCTCAGTTACTATTTGTTTGTTTACATGTTCTAGTAGGGCCCAGTAGTCATTAGCATCTCAACTAATAATGCTTAGTACTGATATTGATCAAAGTTAGTACAGATGCAGGCAGGGGCGTCAATCCGATTTGAAACGTGGGGGGACGTAATCGATTCGAGTATTCCGGCCGCAAGTACTATCTAAGCGGAGCGCCACCATCGGTTGGCGCGCAGCGTAGCAAGAAAATTTCAGATTTCAATACCTGCCAGATCGCTGGAGATGGCACTTGCCAGGCTGGATAGCAGCCAGCTAGTTGCGTGATTTCGGAAGAAAATTACAAATCCGTCTCTCAGGAAATCTGCATGAAGTTCATGCGACCTTCATTTTTGGTGGATTATTTCTTTTATTAGTGATTCCAAATGACATGAACATTAGAACCCAGTGCAAGTTGACAAATGATGCGGCGAACTGGAACCCCAGCCCCATTTTGCCCTTTGTTTCATGATAGAATTCCCCTCATTTGTTCGAACCCATGACAACTAACAATTTGTGAATAAATTTACTTCGAAATGGGCACATTATATTGCACCAAGTCGGTCAAGGAATGACCCCAGGGCTTCAGATATAGGCCTATAGCAGGGGTGGGCACCCTTTTTGAATGAATGGGCCAGATTTTAGGAGTGAAAGATTGACAGGGCCGCACCTAACCAAC
>KN882223.1:369789-396527 GCA_000934455.1 Apostichopus parvimensis
ATATACATTAATACCAAGTATAAATAAATTCTGATTTTTGGTTGCAGAGTTATTAGCATTTGAAGATTTTTTCGTTTGACCCTGTGACCTCAGTATTATTCATGAGAATGAGCAACAAAATCAAGAGGGTTCTTCTATTCAGTATGGTGCATCTATGTCCAAGGAATGACTTCAATCCCACTTGCCATTGGTGAGTTATCGTGTTTACGAGCCAAAGGCGTCACATACACACACGCAATCACCAACGCATAGATTCCTTGAGCCTTCGTGCAAGAAATCAAAAAGGGAGTTGCTCAAAATAGTCAGCAATTAAAACCTTTTTTTTTTTTTTTTTGTCTTATTTTTATAATGTTCTGTATCCTGGCATATTCCCCTTAAATCAGTTTGGTTTATGTCCTGGTCACTCAACCAAGCTTGTGCTGGCAAATGCAATTGATAAAATTCACTGATTCACTTGATTATGTGGAAAGTTATATTGGTGTCTTTCAAAAGCATTTGATGTACTACCCTGTCACACTATTGCATATGGGGGAGGGGAGGGGGGGGAGTGGGTGATGACTAATGTGTTTTTTTGACAGCAGCATACATTGTGGAATCTCATTAAGTTTTTCCAGAAAGCTGTTATCACAAGTTAAATATATCTTGAACCGTTTCATTAATATCAACCGCTATGTTCTTGTGAGCTTTTGTAGGCTTATGGTGGCATAGGGATGGTGGGGTAGGGTACATTTTGGAAATTCTTCTTGTTTATATTGTTGGGTTTTTTGCCTACTATGTTGCTTCTTTTCTACTCTCAAGAGGCTTTTTTAAGATCACGTCCATTCACGTATTTGTTCTTTGACTTAATTGTACTGTTATGTTATCAAACAAATGATGCAACAATGAAAATGAAATGAAATTCTTTCTAAAAAATATATTTAAGAACTGCATGTTACTAAAACGAAAATGAAAAGTTAAAATTCTCACTTTGCTACAAATTAATCAACTTTACTACAATTTGTTTAATACATAGAAAAGTAAGAGCTGCATTAAGATGTCATTACAGTTATATCCAGGCCTGGTGATAACTAAACAGTATAACAACTGACCATATATCTCACCATTGTAAAAGTGATTCCTAGCAGCAGCTAAAAACAAAGTAGAAACAAAATAAAATTTACATTTGCACCATTTTCACAAAATGAAAGTAGTAGACCATACATGCCATTACATAACAATTAATTGAACAACTAAGAACAAAGTAAGACTAAATGCAGTTTAACAATGTGAAATGGATTATTATAACCAATATTCTCTGAAACACCATCAAACCAGTGATGATGTCGTTCTTTTTTAATAAAACAACTTTACAAACCTTTTTCCCATGAGGAAATTATCACAATTCATGGCAATAAATTTAAAATACACATACAGTGCAATGGTTTACAGTAGAAAGTAAAGGAAAATCAATTGACTGAACCAGAGGAGAGAAGGTGCCCCATTCTTATAAGCATACTGTATGCATGTGTTTGTGACACTTTCTTATGCGACCCACTCAACAGGGGAATGATTGAACATTACCATTCTAATTTATGGATGGATAGGGCATAAAGTCTAGATGACCTAGTGATTTAGGGCCTCACATGATACATATATGTGAGGTCAGAGGATTTAACAACCATCAAAATTTTCCAAAGGCAATAGCCTCAAACCATACCAAGTTTATTTCTTAAACAATAGTATAAACAAATATAAACAAATAAACAAAGTATATAAGGAAGCATATTCACACTTCCCACCTCTCGCTTGGTTACGACCAACTTACCACTATGTTGTATAGTGTAAGACAAGAGTAAGATACATTCTGTTACATAACATTCCACAACTTCCCATATTAGCCATATTTTTTTTTAAATACCTCATGTCATTAGAAAAAAAGTAATGGGCAAGAATTGATAAATTAACGCCCCTGTTCAAGTACAGATAAATCCAGCTCTCCAGAAAATGAGTGAGTAGTGCAACTATATCAGTCCGATATGATAACTAATTACTTATGGTGATCTTGCCTTGCTCCTTTCCCACACATATACATCACTAGCGCAGGAGAAAGCCTTAATGGCAAAATACATCTGTCTACATAAGCTGCCAGCACAGTAAAACAATAACAATTAAAAACCAGTCGAAATTACACATTTACAAGCAGAATATGAGAAAGCATTGTGGTTTTGATGTGTAATTTGTCATGAATCTGACATATTTTGCAACACAAGAGTGAAAACTTACTTGTTGAAGGTAATACAGTCAACAAACTTAAAGTGATATATGACATATTGGAAATGGCAACAGCTAAATTACTACAAATACACCAATGAAACTACAAAAAATCTATGGGTTTCTTCACTCTGGGGGTTGTTCAGATATCTGTTGGGGTGAAAAGCGACTGAGATGATCCTTTACAAGCTCATCTAATGATGACCTTGGAAGCAGTGACATCCTTGGATGGATCCTTCTTGGATCATCTTGCGCGAGGGAGACATGCTGAGAAAGGTGACCAGGTGTTATTAATCGCTTGGCAGCAATACTTCTCATTAGGTCTGCTATGTAGCCGTAGCGTTTTGCCTCAGGTAATGGTTCCGCATGGAAGTTGCGGGTGCGCTTACTATACTTGCACCTGTATCGAAGATGTCCGTCCTTGGTGACAGCTTGCTCACGATCAGCATGGTAGTTGCTGTCAATCGCTGCAAGCTTACTTCGAGTAGCAAACCCAACAAACCCGTAAGAGTGTCGCTTTGGTGCGTACATAAGTAAATGATTATGAAATGACTCCAGTTTGCCGGTATGCCTGAAGTTCCTATAGTACGCTAACTTCTTCATAAAGCGTTTGCTAGTCAGCAACCTCCCTAAGGTTTTATGTGGTGCTGATCCCTTGGTCAGCCAGGCCTTGTCATGCTCCCCTTCATCTATTTCCTCATGAGCACACTTACCCGGAAACCCATATGCTCCAAGAGCCCACTCATGCTCATTGACTACATGGTGAAGGATGCCGAGAAGGGATCAGTCGAGAAGGGATGAAGGGATCACAACTGCTGGAGGAGAACCAAAAATGTTTCCTGATAGCTGGCATCCACTCCAAAATCGCTTTGTTCTCTTTTGCCTTGGCAGCTTTTGTGAGCATTTTGGTGAGGCTTTTACTCCCATGCCATACATCATTTTGGTGGATGATGCCTTCATATTTTGAGCAATTTCTCATGAGAGCAGCAATCTGAAGGTGACCATCTGTCACAATCTCTTTGACATTATTTCTCTCTATGAGAAAATCCATACTTCGGGTGAAGCCTATCTTCTCCATGTTTGGGCTTTTCCCAGCTGCTTCCCTTACATCCACGATCTCCATATGCAGGACCTGACCACTGCTTTCTTCCATCATAGTGTAAGTACAGTACTGTGCACTATGTCCAGGAGAATCATTGCGGGCATCACCAGAAACAACTACTTCTTTGTCCGTCAATGAAGTAAACAGGGTATCCTGCATCTTTTCCCACATCTCTTCAACAGCTGGGGCGACATACAATTTCTGTACCCTGAAGAAGGTGTCCTTTGAAATACATTTCAAGTTCATGCTTTTGAACAGCTGCCCTGTTTTTGTGAAGCTGTTGCCTGAAACGACAATCCCTGCAGTTAGCTGTAAGTTCCCTGAATACATTCCACGCAGCTTAGGCTGTGAACACCAAGTACCACTGGGGTGGTACTTTTCCCCACATTTCCATTTCACAACCAGAGCAGAACCATAAAATTTTGTCGTGTACTGAAGTTCTCCTGTACAAAAAGAATGCTTGCACACAGTGCCATTGACATCTCGCAGGAGCTGAAGGATTTGTTCAACCCAAACAATTGCTTTGACTCCTGCAATGGGTGTGAGTTGCCTTTCATCTGCAGCTGCTGCAGTCTCATCATCACTGTCAGTATCACTGCCATTCTCACTTTTTTCTTCTAACTGAAAGATGTCTTCCTCCACTGTACTGATCTCCAGTTTGTTACTGTGGGAAACAATAAATACATTCAAAAGTATATGTAAATTGTAAGTGATACAATGTGTAATATAAAGATCTGTAATAATGAGAAAATCTTACCAAAACGCATTATGCTTTTAAGAAATAAGATGTATAATTTCTACGTTAATTAGAAGCTCAAATTTTGTCAAACACTGAAGCTACTCCTCGTTAATATTCATATTTGACCCAATGACCGAATTAATATTCATGATAAGCACCAAAATCAATAGGGTTCCTACACACACCCACACATGACAAGAATGGTAATGATTTATCATTCCCTGTTGAGTTATAGTGCATACAAACTTTACATACTGAAATAACCTTAAGCCCCACCTCCTAATAAGTATTCATGATATCATTTGCAACATACATTAGCAATTGGAGCAAGTGTACCACTATCACCATTCCAAGTTTGAAGAATATTTGACCAATTGTGCCGAGTTATTGCCATTTGAAGATTTTGACAATTGACCATGTGACCTCATTAGTATTAGTGTTTGAGCAACAACATCAATAGGGTTTATCAACTAACTTTTGGCCACCCACACAATAAGTATGGTAAATGATCATTTGCTTTGTTGATTTATCGTGGATACAAGCTAAAGTGTCACGCACACACATGTACACTCACCCATACATACATACACATGCCAACCTTAATGTATTTCCTTTGCTTTCATCAAGGAACCAAAAACAGTTGAGAAAAGATCCTTCAGAAAGATAATAGTACTTGGCTATGCTTTCCTCTCATATCCATTTAGTCACAATATCGAGCAACTGATATGATATTGGATGTACAGTAAGCTACTCATTTGAAGTAATGGAGTCGTGGGATATCAACTAGCTCACTTGATATCCCACAGTTACAAACGATTGGATTAAATCTGTTATAACAATATATATATAGGAGAATCCTACAGCTGGTGGAGCCTTAACCCCTGGGACAGCTTTTTCTAGGGTACTTCAGTAAATTTGGGAGATCAAAAGCTGGTTTGGGAGGAAATAACACACAATGTTGTGTAGACTGTTTTTCTGTTTTTACAAGTACCTACAAGAATCCCTCATATTTGAGGTCTCCACCACCCTGTACTTTGAAAAATAGGTTTGTTAAATATCAATG
Source organism: Apostichopus parvimensis (assembly GCA_000934455.1). Classification (NCBI taxonomy): domain Eukaryota; kingdom Metazoa; phylum Echinodermata; class Holothuroidea; order Aspidochirotida; family Stichopodidae; genus Apostichopus; species Apostichopus parvimensis. The sequence goes on from KN882223.1 coordinate 374,944, forward strand.
GTAAATAAAAGCAGGTTCCTACTGGTTCAAACATGGCCATGTTTTGACAACTTTTAACTGCACTGTACTGTTAACAGAAAGAAAGGAAGCAATTTTTTATGGTTCAAAGGAAACATGTTTCGAATTTCACTATTTTTTTCTTCTTTGTTTCTTTGTTTCTGGGACAGTATTTGATATCACAGACAGGCAGATGCATTACTTTGACGTTGAGCTAATAAAATGATTTATCATGCTGAAATGACTCTACCTTCTGTTTTTAATAAGGGGCTATCACCAAAAACGTCTTATCCATTGGTCTCCCGCAAGCCGTTACAACATTTGAGAAACTGTTAGGGAAAGCATACCATAAGGTATGGTACTTTACAGCTTTGTAGACTTCTTTTTTGGTAAACTTGTCTTTTTTATTCCCAAGACCCTGCCGTCCTTTTATCATATGACATTGTCTAACCAAACTTGCTAAGAAACACACCAACAGAGATTTCACACAACATATACAGTATTACAATGAAAGAAATGTTATCAAATAGTAGGCTTCAATTCTGTGTACAGTTTGTGATGCGAATTAAGAAAGGGGTCAACAATTTTCCAAGTACGGTTTTCAAAATATTTCTAAACAAAGGATCTAAATGGGTTTCAGAGGTTTGATGGGTTTATTTGGAGGAAATATTATGATAAACATATTTTGAATTCATGATCAAAAAGAGAGTATGCAGATACTTTACTACACAGCACAGTTTGTCAAGGACATGTATAGGATTTGCTTACATTAGAAGTCTAAAACATGTTCTCAGTTGTTATTTTTCACAGTGGGGGGTTTGGAAAATTCCTCAGTGTTCACAGACAGTTTGGCTGATAAGTTGGCTCTGCCATAACAGAGAGATGCTACGGAGAGCTGTACAAATGGTAAAACATACATGTTCAGTATTGGACATATGTATAATAAGGGTATTATGTAATGTGCATGAGTGTTATATTGTAGCTATACATATGAAACAATTAAGAGCCTTTCCCTTTCTTCCAGGACTGTTCACTGCTTTGTTTGCATTTTGTTTGTTTTATTTTTTGGTGGACATCTCAAAATGCACAGCAACAAAAGTAAGTACTGTTTTGCTAACACTGTTAAAGTCATCTCACATTCTGCTGCTTTCACAGGAGTATAGGGCGACTTATCTCTTGATGTTTATCTTTCTAGTTCCCTGTGTGATTCTCATGGCACTCTCATGTTCACACCTTCCTCTTAGTTGATTATATCCATACCAGACAAAGGGGTTATTCCTTAATGCATAGTTTGTTGATAGCTAATCAAGTGAATAACTCAAACCAAGGTAATAGTTTGTTACACTATCTAGCTCTTCATCATTTTGTTCATTATACATATCTGTTCAAGTTGTCACTGCAAGTTTAATGGCTGTAATTAAAGAAATTCTCCCACCACAAACCTTTCTTTCCTAATCTGCTAACAGTCGGTCAACAAATGTTTGTAGTATCAGAATAGAATTGTACTTACTGTTTTCCAGCTTGAATAATGTCAATGTTCTCCCACCACAAACCTTTCTTTCCTAATTTGCTAACAGTCGGTCAACAAATGTTTGTAGTATCAGAATAGAATTGTACTTTCTGTTTTCCAGCTTAAATAATGTCAATGTTTCCACTGGCTTCAACTTCTTCAAGCTCTTGGTCTAGAGGTTGAAGATCCTCATCACAAAAGGAGGTAGATGGGAAGGAAAGGCGACCGCCATGCCCCTTTATAGGAGTAGATGTCAATGCTGATATCGATGAAAATTGATACAAGATGCTATCATTTTGTATTTTGAAATTAAAATTCAAGTATCCGAATTTAATTAACTGTAAAGAAAATTGTTAAGTTATCCACTTTCTGCATAATTGCAGTTCCACAAGAAATATACAAGGCACTTCCCTGCAATTTGCTTTGTTGTTTCCTACTAGTTAAGGCAGCGGCATATCTTGACATACACTAAACACTATATACACAATTAGTATCATATGCACTCCACAGCCACTTTTAAGGCAAACCAGCCATTTATCCAATTTCAACAATGAACTGAGCTATAATGAAAACAAAGCATTTTGCTGGCAGGGTACAATTATGGCACCAATGTTTGCTCCAAGCTGACGTTTGTGGAAAATCTGATATTTCAGCCAGGTAATGGGTGGTAAAATGTGTGGTGAGTGCACAAGTTTAACTAGAATACTTGGATTGCCTTCAATCCTTAATGTAAAACATATGGATGGGGGATATGATACACTCCTTCTCCCCCCCCCCCCATGCTTGGGCCAGAGAGTGTATTCTTTGTGTCAATGTAAAACATGTTAATTAATTACAAAGTGGTTGTTAGAAATTATGGAAAGCTTTATATTAACTCTTACAGAGATGACAGCAAGTGGGTTGGAGAGTTCAACCGGTATACCAGTATTTTGGTTTCCAGCAAACTCCCTCTCACAGAGGCACCCCCCCCCCCCCAATCTCTCGCTCTTTCTTCCTTAAATCAAACTTGATGTCTAGGTTGGCATGAAAGGCTTAAGGTGTTCTCAATAACTTCACTATTTACATATAAACTGTCTTGAAAAGTTGAAATATTCTCACAATGCACCGATCTGCTTCTACCTTATGTATTTAGGGCATGCTTACTATATATGCAGATACTGCAGAGAGACAGGTCTAGTGATCATCTTGAGTCACCTTATTCCAGGGAAAAATGTACATTCCTTACTGATTTGAATCACAGAAATAAAGTGGTCTTGCTTGCATAATATCATTTCCAACTGACATAGCCCAATGAAATAGTACAAGAACCAGCATTAAATTGTGGATTTGAGCAGTCTTAGTAGCTCTACTCATTCATTTTCAGTTTAACCAATTTATTGTTAAGGAAAGTGAAAGTTCTTATACAGCAAGAAAGTTTGAACAATTAGGTTTAATTGCTATTTTCAATTCCCAGAGAAGAACAATAATTTTAAAACTTATGAAGTAGTTGCCACTATTCCACTTACCAATATCAAGAAGAGGAGCTTCAGATGGCTGTGACACTTAAGTGCTGTCATTTGACTCAGTCTGTGTGTGAACACTACTCATATAACGAGGTGAACATCTGTAATGCAACATTCAATTTATAGTTATTCTTATAGGTTCCATAAATAGGATAAGAAGGTTAAGTACATCAAGCAAAGAAGACATTTTATAAGAAGACATTTGTTAGTTCTTGTTTTGTGAGATCATGTTTTCAACAGAAGTATAGTGGAAACAAATTCACTAGCAAGGAAAATTACTGTAGTATGAAGAGTGGGAAGGGGTGGGGGGGGGGGTTATTGTTAAGTTCCTGGTAATAGTTCTTTGTCAGGCAACCAACTTCACGTACAAAACAGGTTACACTGTATGTGTAACATGTCATTATTATCAATTTCAATCCTATTTTTTTGGAAATTGGTGTAATTCACAGCAGTGCTATTGAAAATGTTGCACAGATGTTTACTGTTCAGGGCCTTACAAATTGGAAGAAATTAAAATGTGCCAATACGATTTTTTCATAATCTGATAGTAACCAATACATCACCATAAGTCTTGGACACTATTAAAGTTGTGAAAATGGATGGCATAACATAATTTGAGCCACTAAGTACCCATGAACATTTGCACATAGAAACCATAAAACTGTTGTCCAGCAAATGTTGCATACACTCCTTAGCCAAACGTATGTTTACTGCACATGTATACTCTATAGTCCTTCCTCACCGTACAGATTCGCCTATCTTTACCCTGTTTGATAGTCAGCTCCCAGTAGACTGTTACTTTCATGATATCTACTACTGAGATTATTCATTGTCAGGTCATATCTTGACCTGAGTTTTCTTACAATATGGAAAGCTTTCTTTGAAATGTACTACTTAAAAATTCAACAAGTTACAGTGTTGGGGTTATCAGCTTAGCCTGAACACATCTAGCTTCAGCCAAATTTGTCACAACTTTTGCAATACATCACACCTTTCGCAGTTATCAGAACAAAATGCAGTAAAGCCTAATTTATGAGGTAGCTGGCACGAGTCTTCATAAACTGATCTCAAGGTACATGAGCAGGAGAATACTAACTTTATGTTTTAGTTTTCTTCTCAAACAAAACTTGCAGTCCTGACACTTTCTTTTATGTAGGCAATATATGCAGTGGCAGATCCAGGGCCGGATTTACCAATGGGCAACGTGGGCAGCTGCCCACGGGCCTCCACAACAAGGGGCCTCCACATACTTCATGAAAAAATATATATAAGGGGAAATTTGAAGAAAAAAATTAAATGTAGGCTGACAAATATCATCAATCAAAATCATATTGCGCGCGGCTTACGCCATGCATACGCTTGAAGTCATATTCAATTTTAATTGTATCTCTTTGTGAATGGTAGAAACAGCTAAGTGGTTGTTTTCCCGTTATTGCAAATCACACGTCGGCAGACAAACATGATTGGCCTTATATCCAAAGTCATCAATCTCAACGTCTATTTTCTTTAGAACTAGGTTAATGGTTTTGGTTGAAACATTTCAGTACACCCTGACAGTGCGCCTGTCATCACCTCCCGCTAGATTTCAGACAGGTATTGCTAATTGATTCTTTTCATGTGCAATGATGAAACAACTGTCTTCTCACCCCCTCTACACACACATACACAGGCCCGTGCGCGTCCGGGCAGTTGGCAATTGGCATTAACATGTTCGTCATGAATCATGTTAGTCCAGTCCAGCTAAAAGCAAGTTTAGGCCCGGGGTGTGAGTTTTTTCGGTTTTCCGGGATAATTAGCATATGCAGGCCGATCAAATTCTTGGAAATGGGACAACACCCCCTTTCTCCAGAACCCAATTTCTAGATAACTTTAGTCATTTTTGACGTCGTATTATGAAAGAAAATGCTCCACATCCCCTTATAATGGACCCTGACCTGATATTCCTGAAGATGATAAGATGGGGGAGAGAACAGTTCTTTTATAAACTGTTGATGGACAAACACATTGCGGATACATTTCCAAATGTCGAGATAATGCTACGGATGTATTTGGTGCTCATGGTCACAAACTGTTCTGGAGAACGTTCGTTCAGTAAACTGAAGTTCATTAAGAACAGACTCCGTACTGCAATGGGTCATGATAGGCTCAGTCATCTGACCTTGATGAGTATTGAATATGACATTCTCAGAGAGACTGACTATGACAAATTGATCCAAGATTTTGCAAGGGTCAAGTCTCGAAAACTGCCTGGTCTGTAAATATACGTACTGTAAGTATTATATCCATGTTTATATGATTGATCATGATTGCTCGTTCGTACTGAGAGTGAGAGAGGTTGTAGCAACCTTTTTACTTGTACTGAAAATTTTGCAGGCAAACAGGCCTACAAACCGTAATGAAAATTCTTCAGAAATCACAAAATTTACTTCAGAAATCACAAAATACTGCACCATTTCGCATCCAAGAACCCTTAATTATTGGAAAAAATCCAATACCCCTCCCCTTACACACCTCCCCCAGGACGGCGATCACTGGAGGGGGGCCTCCACCACTGAAGGTTGCCCACGGGCCTCCACATGTCTAAATCCGGCCCTGGGCAGATCAGTTGCAGTTGTATTGCAGCAGGCATGCGTTCAAAGACTTTCTAAACTGAAAAGCACTGAACGTTCATTATATACTATAACCAGCCTTGCAGAGCATTTCCGCGAGTCTTGATTTTCTGTACATATTCTAAGAAAGACTCCAAAATATGCATTGACAAAGGACATTAGGCGAGGCCTTATTCTGGTTAGGGTCAGCAAAAACCATGTCACCTTTCACTTAGTCGTTTGGTCTGCGATGCGCAGCTAGTGGTCTTTAACATTAGAAAGGAGTATTATTTATTTAGTTTTTGGTGTATATTACGGCACGCAAACTACTTGGAATGAAACCCTTTCGCATTTCCACAAATAGTAATGCAGCGGTGATCGATAGTCTTAATTGGTTGAGCTATTGTGTAGGAAAGTTCGACGGGTGATCAGCTACTAGTTCAAGAAAACATTTTATGCCATTCTAACGCATTTGGTTGAATAATCGTGAAGTTACCATCCAAATTGTGGCTTAGAAAATTACAACCCGGCCATCATGAAATAAAAGACCGGTATGTCGGCCTAGTTTGGGTGCATACTCACTACTGTTACTATACTAGTACTTTATCCTACGATAACCATCTCGAAATAAACTAAGCTATATTTTGGCTTTAGACTAAGATTTACTTTGCTTGAAGAATTAACTCAAGTCAAAGTTGAGAGTAAATATAAGCCTATTAACTATGACTTAATCGGGCAAATTCACTTACCTGTGAGCATGATCTGTCAGCAGGTGATATGCAAACTCCGCATTACTCATAGGCTTCCCTGTTCAACTACCCATGTTGCCTTCTGTGAGACCCAGTCGTCATGAGCATGAAGAAGATAAACTTGCGTAAGGTTTCGCCTCCTGATTGTTTCTCTTCTACTCCTCGCGGCATCGAATCCATGTGATAATGGTCTCCCAGGAGCACTTCAAAATCTTTTCCTTGGGATCATTTTCCGTAATTTTTTTGTAAAATACTCCTATACTTTGAGGTCGATTTCCTTAGAAATGGTGATCATGTAACTACGTTCGATGAAGTGTGTATACCTTATGGGTGTCGGAGCCCCACACACGCACAGCACAGCGTTGTAACTTCAGAACTTGGTACTTTAATTGTACTTTAATTAACATCTGGGTTTTTGTGACTGGCAAAAAAAAAATTTCGGTGAGTGACAAACAGCGCCGCCGATTTCTTGTACGAGAGCCCGTCTTTAACTTCAACCAGACAAGATCGAAAAGAGTTCGGAGAGAGAACCTGGTGTCACTGTTTCAAACGTTTCACTGCAGAAAATTTAATCGTTGTTTCACGTACCTGTTCACATTAAAATGTTTCATGTAATCCGAGTAAAAGGAAAGAAGCACCAAAAGCGGTTGCCACGATGCAGCAAGTTCTCAAAATGTAGTTCCGTTTGAGAGTATCATGTTAGTATCTCTCAGCTTTATTATCCATCAGTAAAGCGCAAACATGCAGACCACGAAGTCAAACATGCATCGTTCACGAGCGCGATCCAACAAGGTATCAAAATCAGACCACGAATGCCATCAATGAAAATGTAGACCATCGCGGTCCCAGCGTTCAAGAACCTGCAAGTCATTTCGAAGTCCTTCAAACATTGTGGTAACTATAGGTAACCGAAGACACATGTGTCGCTTAAATTTGTTCCTCTGCAGTCATAACATGACTATGTACCACCATAGGGGCTCCCCGATCTATGACATAAAAGAAACACGCACGACCTTCACTCGAGCGAAGCACTAGTCCAAATGACAGAGCTTGGCATCAGGTGGCCAGAAATGTAACCTAATGAGTGGGACCCTATTTTGGCAAATGATGTCATAAATCAATTTTAGGGATGACATCATCAGTTGCATAAGTACATCGTACGAGTGAGTACTGCGCATGTCTAAAGAGACGGTGCTTACATGATTTGGCGGTCAATTTGAAACGTCTACCATGTGAGGGGTACAAGAAGCTAGGAACAGGGGGCGTGGTCAAGAAGAACCCAGGCCCCATACATACACTGTGCATTACACAGTAAATTGCATAGCCATTCAGAACCCTTTATAAGGGAATGTAACGCTGAAGATCCCTTCACATTGACAAGAAACACCCACACAAGCAAAAGCAACCTCGGACTTGTGCGGACACCTTCAATTGGTAACACTTCGCACAACGTCTGTTCTCTTTATATTTTTAGAGAAAATATATCAGGCGACACAAGGTAAAGCCAGTGAAAGTACGGGGAAGGCCAATGTAAGATGGCAACGAGAGGATCGTATACAGGGTGAACCGGTAGGCGAAAACACGGCTCTGAATAGGGCCACCATATCTTCCAGAAAGAGCAGACTTTTTCCTCTCTAAGAACATGCAATGTGTCGAGTCATCTATGTTTATCATATGTATCGTTTTCACTGATAGGCCCTAAGACTTAGCTGTAAGATTTAGGCTTCGTTTAGCGTGTTGTACTTTTAGGCCTACATTTTATTTATTTTTGGTATTCCTCCGTTTCGATTTACTCACTGTCATTTTATGCTTATCTTTTTAACTTACGCTATCAACCGTGACTTCCTTTATGGGAAGACGTTGCGGACAGGAATACGTAAATCAAAATAAAATAAAACTGTTAGCAAACTGCTTATCCACTAGAGAGCCTGTGTAATAGAATGTGTAAAAGTAAGTTGGCCTGACGTTTCGATCCTAGCAGGATCTTCAGAGGCTAAAAATAGGAATACCTAAAGTGAGAGAATTAAAGAAGTGTTAAGCGTGTATTGCAAATAACAACTTTTTACAGTTGTTTTTGGCTGCTTGACTGTATCGGATCAATATATTTGTCCGTGCAACATCTCAAAAACAGGTGTATGACGATTTTATTCAGCATTCTTAACGTTAACAAGGTCGATGTTTCGAAAAAAAGTATACGATTCGTTGCCGAACGAAAATCCTTCCGCGTGTGTGTCTCAAATTATATTGACAAAATGCACAATTGCCGATAACACAACCAAAATTAACCAAGACGATATCCAAAGCAAATTGCAATGGTTTGCACTGTCATCTCGTTTCTTACACATGAACCATCTCGAATTTTCTGAAATCTTTGAGGATTTAGCGACAAATGGAGCTTCGATGGTCAGTGGCAGTTTTACATTCATATCCATTTCAGCTTTTCGCTGTTTGTTTCTGTGGTCACTCACATCCTGGTAGCAGTAGAGAGAAGAAGTCTAATAGATTTGAAAACAGTGTAATCTTGTGTGCTGAGTAATTTTTCAATATCCTTGGAACATTATACACCCGGCTCTTATTTTATGCAACTTTAAATGTCTGGAATGTGTCATTTCTGTTATCTGAGAGGCTCGTGGCAAACATTTTTCTTTCTTGTATAATTTAAGTGCTCCACTTGGATACTGTCATAGATGTCCCTGGAAAATGCTGTGGAAAAACAACCCCCATCCCCTTCCAACACATACCTACTTTTGTGTAATTCTTCCATATTAGTTTGTACATGCAGTTTTCAGTTTCATGTTAATGTTGCAAAGTCTGTAGTAGTTTATGCAGGATAACATATCCCCCCTTATCAAGTGAGAGTACAAATAGTTTGATGGATGTCTACATTTAGTCACAGCCATCAAAAGGACTGAGATGTCGTTTTAACGTTTTACCTACAAAGATTTATCCATGCATGGTAAGTGAATATCATTAGGCCTCAATGTCATAGTTGAGTAAATTTAGGTAAAATAGCCCATACAATGTACTGTCCATAACAACATACCTGGCTAGGCTGAGCAGGCAATTGGCCTACCTCAAAACTCAGATATCTGGCTATAGGCTATACTACTTATGCCCTTTTGCCACAATTTACAGTGTTGGGAATACGTTGCAAATGGAGAATGCATTTGAATATTGGTACAATAGACTGAAATATTATAGGTTTAAGTTATGACATAGGCTAACCTAAGTTACACCAGGGCAAGGCTACGTACAAAGGCCTAGCCTAAGTTAGACTAGCCTATGTCCCTATTATTGAAGTGTTAGTGATAGGCTAAGCCCAGAACATAACAGTCATCCCATGTTATTCTGGCATGTGGATCTATCGTTAGGGATACCGTTTTAAGTAAAATGAGGTTGAGATCATTTCTGTTATAAGGTTTTTGTCATATCGCATCCTAAGGGACAGCCGGTATATATCGTAAATAACAATACAACAAATGAGCAGACGACACTAGTAAATTATTTAAGATTCCTATGTAATTGCTTCTACTATCGCTTCCTAAGAATTACTAAGTGAAACTAAACTCCACTGCGACATTTTCGACGATTTTGCAACCAAATGCGGCACGCGATATCACCATTTCGAGTAATTTAAGTCAACTTTATCACTTTAGTTTAGTCAAACACGTTGTGTTTGTATTACGCGGCGGTACTTTCTTGCAGTACACAGAAAGCGCCACCACTTGATGAGTGGCTTCAGTATATGTCGCATGACGTCATTCTGTCCTAATCAATTTCTATGGTCTGTACACAGTTGAATCCGAACAGGGAGCTTGTTGTTTAGCAAAACAAGACCCTGGGTATATGGGAACGCTGCAAGCCGTCCTACGGAAACGTCGAAAGGACATCGTATCGACAAATTGGGGAAATGAGAAACAAAAAGAGAATATGCGAAAGTCCCTTGTGACGATCTTATTACCATATCTAAGCTATGTACAACGGTACGATAATAGCAACAATTACCGATTTAAACGATTTTAACAACGATCTTGCCAAAATCGTCAAACAGCGCAATATTAGCACCACAATACAGCAATGTTGGGGTTCTTGGTGCCCGGGAGTAGTATGTGCATTCTTGACAAATTTGGAGTGAGGGCTAAAATACCTCCACTTTTCCCCAGAAATGTCCTCTCCTCTTTATCTTACATTAGCATCTGCATGGATTTACATCATGTTAAAGCATGTCATGTCATGTCTTCTGTTGTTTTCCAACAGCTGAAAGGAATGAAAATTAATTATGACAGTGACTGGGTTATCTATTACTGCAAGATCAGGACAAAGAGGCAACTTGTCAATCCTAAGTCCTAAAACAGTCTGATCTTACAATATTATAAAATTTAGACAAAAAAGTGGTTGATGCGTCCATTAGTATACAGTACCCTTTGGTAACCATGCGTTTGTGTTGCAACCTATATAAATATAAGTGGGTTCTAAAGCAAGAATGTTTCAAAGATATAATGTTAAGTGTTCAAATCTGATGCATAAATCACAGGTGAAATATTCCTAGCATGTAGTTTTGTAGTAGGTGGGATTTGCAGTTTACACATTGTATGAAATGGTATAAAATTTAGACATGGTAACTATGTTGGTCTGTGTTGCAATCTACATGCATATTGATAGGTTCTAGGGAAGCATATAGTTTTGCAGTAGGTGGAATTTGCAGTTTTACACATTGTAAAATCTGATGGCAAGGGAAGAAAAAACATGACAACTTGCACGTCCCAAAAGTGAAAAGGAACAGCCTAATTACATCGATATCAAAAACAAGAAAACTTTGCCCGAACAATGGATTTGGAAAAATCTGATATAAATACAGGAGGTAGTTTCCTTTTGAAGTTGGTAAAATAGCTGTTGTGAAATCTTATGCAAAAACATTTCTATTCTCAGGAATGGGGTGGAGTGGGACCTTGGACAGCATCTTTGACTGGAATGACCAAAGGACCAAGGTTTCCGTAGAATCAAATGCTCTTCGCTTGGGTAATATCTAATAAATTATGTTTTTCCCAACAACCTTTTTGATGATTATGATTATTGTATGTTGCCTTATTTTGCAACTGAGCCATATTATTATTATTGTAACAAAAGGGGGCAAAAAATAAAACAAAATGGTTCACTTCTATTTGCTGTTTCACATCCATATGCAAATGGAAAGTAAAGATGCTTACAAAACTTTCCCCTAAAAATGAGAGTTTCACACGTTTCTAATTCTTGCGATAGCTCGTCGCCCTTTCAGGTCATTCAACCTTCTTCTCCAAGCCGACTAACTCAGCACTGACTTCCCAGAGCTTCCGAGCTATTGCTTCATCTTCTGCTTTGGGTAAGGGTTTCTTGACTTTACAATCGCTGTTGAAGAGAGTAGAAAACATGCATTGAAAGGAACTCTTTACCATGAAACAAAATGCAAATAACATTTGATATGACAGTTGTTATTTCATTCGGTTTCAGTTATTTGTTTTATCACAATGTATGCATGCAGAAATGTGTGTATCAAATAATATGTAGGGATATAAACATACATACATACATACATACATACATACATTGCACAAGGAAGTGATCTAAGAAAAAACCTAGTTTGCAGGATAGTCCAGTTGTTTACTGTAAAGCACAGTATAATCAAATGACATGTAAACACAACAAACAAAGCCGATATGAATAAAACCAGGCAGTATTGCTAAAAGTAGAAAATATGTGGCCTTGGCTGACTAAAGTTTTTAAGTTTCTACTGGATGATGAACAGTGCAACAATTTTTTTTAAAATGTCCTATGAATTCCAGAGAGAACAGACACCTATCAAAGTGGATACTGTTGATAGATTTTGTAAAGGGCAACACGAGAGAGATGACGAGAAAGATGCAATTGTGTGCGTTGGGGGGGGGGGTCAGGGGTTGCTAAACTCTACGAACTTTAGTTTTTATCCCTGATAGATTGCTAGACTCAATAGAGCTCCTATCTGCCTTCTCTGTCAGATTCATACTTCCTTTCATTCCTATCCCATAATTCAATGAGCAGAATCTGCCTACTTCCTGTCCCTCCCCCATCTTCCATCCACCAAACAGATGTAGCACTCTACATCCCTTGATGGTTGCCCATACTTTCTCTCCGGAACCCAACTGAACGACCACACTGTTCAGGATCTCAATACATTTAAGTAAGGTAAGTGTCAAACAATACGCAGTATGAATTCAAAGAGCCATCATCGCACTCACCTGTAGTACAGACCAGTCTCCTGGCCAGCTTTCTCGTCCACGGCGCAGTGAATGGTGGTCTGGGCGCCCTCTACAGCTGATTTGACCATGAACCTCCTCACGAAGGGACCCAGGATGGCCAGTGGTATACCCAGCCAAGGCCACGAGGTAGTCATGTGTCTCTGCAGCTCTGTATCGACTCCACCGGGGTGTACAGAATAGGTAGTCACCGATGTTCCTGATAAAAAGATAAATCAGTTTTTGTTTTCCCCTTCAAACCTTTGGTAAGAACATACTATTTGGATCATATAACAGTACCCTGCTATTACAAAATATATTATTAATGTAAAAACAAGAAGCCTAATATCTTGTACACTTTCCTTTGTTCAAGAGATCAATTCATTGCCAAACAACTACAATCATGTAAAATGTCTTGAAAACCCTTTGCCGTCTGTCCAGTTAATGAATATATATTTTGAATAGACTGTCCTAAACAACAGAATCTCAGAGCCAGGTCGAGTGAAGGGTACAATTTAGGAGTCTTCTTTTTTCATCAAGCATAAAGTGAAGATAATGAAAGAAGCATTACTCTTTTCCCCCATTTTTCCTCAGGCCCCCTGATTTACCCTGGTCCTCCAGACTGTAGCCCCTCTCATGCCATCTTGTCAGACCTGCTAAGGCACCAAGAGAGATTAAACACTTCTGAAAACATCATTAACAATTCACAATGCATAACAATTGTGCACTCCGCACTCTTAGTACTGTTCTACAATTGTTCAAATATCTGTGAAAGTCACATAACTATATCCTTCAAAGGTCAGAAGTATTGGGCCCACATATAATCATTTTAAATATCACTAAAGAATTTCAAACTTCTTTCTGGGAATAGTGGACTCTTCGAATTACTAATGGCACTACAGATATTGATGATGGTAAGGCAAGAGTACCGTTTCATGTGAATTTCATCATGGAACTGTTTAACACACGTACCTTCCAGACGTCTGGCTAGTTCTTTGGAAAAGAGTACATTTGCTAGTTTACTCTGACAGTAGGACTTGAGGGGTGTGTAGTCTTTCTCAAGCATCAAGTCATCAAAGTGTATGTCACCGTTCTGGTGTGCCATCGATGAAAGATTGACGATTCTGGCTGGGGATGACTTCTTTATGAGATCCAGCAGAAGGTTGGTGAAGAGAAAATGGCCCAAATGATTGGTCCCAAACTGCAACTCAAAACCATCTTTGGTCGTCCATCTCGGACATGTCATCACCCCTGGAAGAGGAGAGTGTAAGCAACGACGCTCAGACCGATGAAAACTTAATTAGCGTGCCTGGTTGCAATGACCCAAAGCTACAGGTTAATTGCACGGTCTACGACCTGAACATCGTTAGTTGAAGATTTCAGAAACATAGCCCTGGGCAACAAAACGGCATTTATGGATACATAATTTAATTTGGAGAAACAAAAACTGGTTACAGAAGGCAACCGAAGGTTTTGTCATTTTTTGGTCAGTAGGTTATTCGGTAAAGGGCAATGCCGCCAAGTCAAGCAATGACACAATAGAGTTCTGCAATATAAATCAAATGATTATTTCTGTAAAAAATTGTGTTTTCAAAACAAAAGTTGGTCAGAATGTATAAATCATCATATATTTTGAGATAATGTGAAAATTAAGTTATTTATCAATTTCTGCATAACATTCTGTATAAACTTCTTATCAATCTGGATGTTAAGGACCGAGGTTATAGCCAAATTAATGCTGAAAACTGTTCAAGTTATGTCTTCATAGGGATCATGATTGATCAACATACTGTATATCACAAGGAAATAGGGGCAAACACTTCATTTGAAACCAATTTCAAGGCTCCAACAGAGTAACTCTTACTGAGAGAGCTATAACTCAAAAAGTTTGGAATCATACATCTTAACTTTCTTCGTACCAAGAGGGTCTACTTTTTCAAATTTACCATAAAAATTTGTACCCTTTAGATTCCTCTTGTTTTCACTTTGGTACTCAAATAAATCCCAGGAATTGTAAATACTGTTGTTTAAATTTGTCAAGTTGTACTGTATATTGATATATATTTGTATTAAATATTTGTATAAATAAAATGTAAATCAATAAAAAGTTCCAATTAAATTAGTATTATTTGACCAGATTAATAAATACTCTACCAGCATTATTAATGATGATGTCCAGTCTGCTCAGCTCCTTATTAATCTTCTCGGCACACTGACGAATCGACTCAAGGGATGCCAAGTCCAATTCCATGACAGATACATTTCTATTTCCTGAGAACTCAGTGATTTCAGCCTGGGCTGCTTCGGCTTTCGGTATGCTCCGACAAGCAATTATGATCTTGGCACCTAGTAAATGAAACATTTGATGATGCCAAATAGAATTAGGAAGTATTCTACAGCATCTACTGTATTTCACATGGATCAAAAAAGAAGGATAAATGCACACATGTGTAAATCGTCACATATAATTGTGGAAAAATGAGGTTCACCAAATCTAGAACTAATAATCATTGACACTATTTATAGTCCCAGTCGGTAAAACTAGCTGTTGCAATTGATCATGAGCTCTATATGCAGTATGAGAAGTCTCTGGGTCCCCCATATTATTCCCCCTCCCCCTCCATCCCCATTCAGTATTACAGTCAAAACCTGAAAATAGAAAGGGTTGCCTGGAAGCATTCACTGTGGCCCCTTGACCTTAGGGACCATTGACCTTGGAGCCCTTTGACCTTGCAGGGGTGATACTGTATGCCTCATCAGCCTTTTGCAGTCTGCACTGGTAGGCCTTGTTGATTTTTGTTAGGTTGACAGAAATCTTGGCTACAGTGCTGATAGCATCTGTCAACCCTCTGTTCAAACAGCATCTGAGCAACTCACCTCTCTTTGCCAGGTCAATGGCTGTCGCCTTACCAATACCAGTGTTAGCTCCAGTTATCAGCACAGTTTTGCCATCAAGACGAGCTTTACTGTAGCACCATCCTCCAGCTACCCACCGTCTGAACAGAAAGAGGCTAATTCCTTCAAGATACCAAAAATGAACATGGAAATGTAATCATGCTACAAACACAAAAGGCCATGAAAGAGAAGTCGATACACAAATTTCTGAGTTTAGGCTAGGCAAATTCTAACTTCTATCTTGAAATAGGCTTATTTCAATATCGACTGAACTTGAACAGCTTACTATGTACAGTGAGTTACATATCATCATATGCATAAAGGTAGTTCGAATATCTGTCTCTCGACAACTGTGCTAAGGTTTTGACTAGTGTTCAAACGATTATCGGAATCGGAATCGGAATCGGAATCGGTACGATTATTGCATAATCGGAACATAATCGGAATCGGTAAAAATTACGTGGAATACCAGTTATGTCATACCGATTATTCAAAAACATATGGAAGGTGAAAATATCATTATTCAAAAACAAATGGAAGTTGAAAATATCAACTAATGTATTAGGTTTGTTCTTTTACTACGAAATATTAAAACAATGACTATAAGAAAAATCGCCCTCGTTATATCAGGTGTCTGTGTAAAATTAATTGTGACATGCGTTTGCTTTAGCAGCGCGAATCGCGCAAACAGTTCTCACAATCCCGCATTAAATTTGAAGCAGTGCGGGAGGGTCGCGCACAATCACCGGGAACTTCCCGCATAGTCACTGGCAAATTACGGCCTACACGAAGCAATTTCATTACCAGCGACAATAACCTAAAATCCCCACAAATCTCCGACCACATGGTAGCCTTACTTCACACTAAATCAACATGGAAATCTAACCTAGCCATCTGTTTATTCGCTCTAGTTGTCTCGCAAATAAAAAATAAAAATATCCATGGAAACTGCAATCTACGACCACATGTAGCCTAACAACCACACTAAGTCAATGGGAAATGTAGCCCAACCATCGTTTTGCAAAAAAAAAAAAAAACAATACTTAGCGTAGCTTTTTTTACATACTTTCCTTGCTGCTATCGTCGCGCATGGTACCCGAACACCACACGTAGTCAACGGGAAAATCAAGCATAAGCATCTCTTTATTCGCTGAAATTGTGACGCAGTTAGCTAGAACTAAAATATCCATGAAATACTGCAACCTTCGACCACATGTTAGCCTAACAACAACACTAAGTCGATGGGAAATGTAGCCTAACCATCGGTTTGCAAAAAAAAAATGCGTAGCTTAGTTTACAACTTTCAATTTGCTGGAAATCGGCATTTGTTTGGAAGGTATGTGCTATGTCTTAAAGAGGGAATTTCGTATTTTATATTGGAGTAGTTTCTAGTTGTTATTATTTCTTTACATCAATCTGGTAACATTCTAGAGTAATTTTAAACAAGTTACGATGGTACAATTTGCTTTTCAGTTTGATTGGCCTGAGCATACATTTTCTAGTTGAACTTGAATGGAGTTAAATAGGTAACAAATAGGTATGTTTAACTTCAAGTTCGTAACATTTCTTTTTGTTCATAAACGGTATAATACTGAAAATAAGTACAAAATATTGTCGGAATGTAGGCAATATGTAATTAAAATTTACACTTTGGTAAAGATTGAAGATGGATGGTTTGTCTGAGATGCTTTTTGAGATGGATATTTTGAGTAACTATTCTTAGCCCATTTCAAGCCATTAACAGGTGACAAACACGTCGAGGTGGTTAGGCCATTCGCTTAGCACAGTGCTGACTAAGTAGGATGTCATTTTCGTATTTTGGAAATTTGTAAAAAAAAAAAAAATTCTTTCCGAGAAACTCCAGAAGTAATTTGGTACAAACAAAATGATACCTAAGAGCCTTGTATTACAACGAAAGCAAAAGGAAACAGGAAAATCACAACAATAATTGTTTCTATCACAAACTTTATTGCCGATTTCGTATAAACGGGATTTATTTCTCTTTTTCAAATAATCGGAATCGGTACGATTATGAAAAAAATAATCGGTAATCGGTATTTTCTGTTATGCATAATCGTTTAAACACTAGTTTTGACTGAAGCATTCTTAATTATAGTTGCAGATCTCATCTCGCAAAACATATACCCCTACTGTCCATTTGGACTTCCTAGTCTTAGAGTCTGACTACTAGTGTACTCCTACTAGTACTAGTACTACTATGAAACACCTAATTTGAAATTAATGAGCCAATCAACACACCGATTCGCAAAAGTGGTTACTATATCATCGTTCAGTTTGATAAATATATTCTACACAAATACAAAGCACCTCTAATAATAGTGGAAAATACGGACCGGCGACGAATGGGACATGATCCATAAATTCTAATATATTATGTTATGATAGGCCTTAGTTATAAGTAGTAACACTAACACAAGTTTAACAGTTATAACTTATACTGATGAATAGATAAAACATTCGTGATGAACAGCAGAAAATTAGGTCAGACTAACCACCGAAATATTCCAATGACTAGTATAAGTTGCGGCAATGTTTTCGCGATGTGTAGTTTCAATTCGCAAAATCAGTACGACTATTGTAGCCTAGCCTAGGCCTACTTAGTCTCAGTTTACTCTTACTGTCTTAGCCTAACTGCCCTAAGCTAAACCATAGTCCTTTACCTGTCCCAACCAAAGCGGAGATAAGCACGGGGTGCTTTGTCACGTAATCCAAGAATAAGTCAAAATCCATTCTGTATTGGTAAACTTTTACCCCTGAACTTGAAACAGAAATTGTGGATGAATTCGACTCAGCGCTAACTCACTTGCCAATGTAAGTGTTAAATAGCCTGTTCGTGTATACCAAACAAAGACCTTATGTTATCAAGTAACAGACTGCATGTGTTTAGTTAACAGTTTTTGCAGCGTCATTCCCAGACCGACTGACCTAGAAAAGTTTGACCATAAAAGTAGGCTACGTTCAAAGTTTGTTTATCCAAGTAGGCTACGTGTATACAAACTGATGCCTTACTTAATTTTTGTTACCCCCACTTATGCAGTCTAGAATTCAAAGTAAGTAAAAATCCTTTTGATATAGCTGCATCAAAGGAAAAACAAACCCAACCATCATAATTAGGGTACGTGATACATGACCAATGTAACGGGCGTATTGTGGCGTTAAGAGGTTCCAATGTATGCTTATCAAGCTATGAGGGCTCTCCTGCCAAGCGAGGCGTAGCAGGAAGCATACACGTTGTCTTGCGTGCATTAAGTACATCAATAATTTTTAAAGAAAAGTCACCCAGGAAAGAACCTGGGCACGAAAACCAAACTACCAAAACGACTGATCCGCTCTCAACCCCAGTCCTCTTGCAACAAGACTGTGACTGTGTGATCATCGTCAGGTGTGTATCACGATTCCCCTAAAATGAGAATATAGTGCTACACGGTCATGATCTTCAAGTTCAAGTTAGCTAAAAGGCCGAGAAGCTTAAGTACATATATTGACGAAGTGTCTCACTCCAGACTCGGCACTGGAATGCCCTCCAAACTACCAACAATAGCTGCTACCCCAACTAATTAAAATACAAATAACAGAAATAACATTGGCATACACAGCCGTCCAAATTCTTTCAATGTGCAAATGTGCTTCACTTGACAATAAAGACAATTTACATTACATAACATACACTCTGATACCAACCTCAACAGATCAAAATCTGGTTCATTTGATGCAACCCCTATTTTTATAACCCAGAAACTCTTTCAAACCGTCTTGCTCGTGGAGGCTGTCGTCTGCTTCACACTGAATTGCATCATGAATGTGATATAGTTCTCTGATACATGTGATTACAGTATAAAATGTCGAGATGAGCCAACAGTATAGCTGTAGGGTTTAAGGTCATTACAATGAACCCTGGACATTCAGTATGTACGTACGGGGTATGGCGAGCCATGTGTATCAGATGACTGGAATGGACCCTCAGTATGTATGGCATATGGCGAGCCATGTATTTCAGATAACTGGAATGGACACTCAGTTTGTATGGCGAGCCATGTGTATGAGATGAATGAAATGGACACTCAGTATGTATTGAATATGGCAAGCCATGCGTATCAGATGACTAGAATGGACATTCAGTAGGCCTATGTATGGCGTAAGGCGAGCCATGTGTATCAGATCACGGGAATGGGCACATAGGGGATGCCATAGGATGAATTGTCACTGTCACATGGGGAAAGGGTGGGTGGCGCGGGGATTAGGTGGAATAACATTAGGATAGAAGAAAATAATCAAAGGGTTGGAACATTGGTCTTATTATTTTAAAAAGAGCGCCCACGGTTTTCTACAATGTATAAAATAGACAAGGAATTTGCATGGGTTATACGCAGGTATCAATATACGTGTTTTAGTAGGTTTTTATTGGGTGGCATGGATGGGGTCGGATAAGGTGTGGGGAGGGGTAGAGAGGGTTAGGAGAGCCGGTTGAAAGGGGTGCTATATTGGTCTTATTTTAATATTTAAAAAGAACGCCCACGGTGTTTAACAGTGTATGAAACATACATGGAATTTTTATGGGTTATACGCTGATACATGGGCGTCAATCCAGGGGGGGACGGGGGGACATGTCCCCCCCCCACATTTCGATGGGTGGGGGACACAATATCAAATGTCCCCCCCCCCCACACATTTGGAAAAGAGTAGTGTCTATTTGGTTAGGGCTTACACATCTCAGGATTCATATCATCGAATATCACTCAATGTTGCTGAAAGGTGAATTCCACCCAGATCTCGTAAGTTGGTACCCTGAGCTCTCCGACAATCTTAAGCTTAGTCTGCCATTCTTTCGAGGCCAGTTCCAGTCGTCGTCGGTTGAAGGGTATAGACAAATATTCAAGTCGATGAATCCAGTGGTACGGGCTATGTTTGGTGAAGTCGAAGCTCTCTTGCGTTTGCTCCTTGTCTCCTCCGCCAGTTCGATGGAAGCCGAAAGATCTTTTAGTGCTTTGAGGCGTTCAAGACATGGCTACGGAGCACCATGACTCAACAGAGGCTGAACCATGTGATGGTGGGCCATATTCACCGCGAACGTCTAGCCCAGTTAATTGAAGCCTGAGGAGTTAGCAGAGAAGTTCGTTGTTTCCTCGGATTACAGACGCCGCATCTTCGGGCGATTCCAGTAGAAAACTAGTGCGCTCCGTCATTATCATAAGAGACAGCACTTCATAGCTAGAGCCAAAGCTCGTACATAGTTGTTGTTTAGTTGTAGATGGTGTTTCAAAGACGGTGCCCGTTCCCTAATATTGAGGAACTGAAATAGGGAGAATATTCCGTGGTAGCGCATCCCATGGTACCTTGTTGTTGGGTGATACCGGAGTTTACTCCACAGTGAGAACACTGGGTACACGCAGGGACGTCGCTAGAGGGGGTGGGGTGTGTGGGGTGTCTCACCCCCAAAC
This sequence comes from Apostichopus parvimensis, assembly GCA_000934455.1. Lineage (NCBI taxonomy): Eukaryota > Metazoa > Echinodermata > Holothuroidea > Aspidochirotida > Stichopodidae > Apostichopus > Apostichopus parvimensis. Next base: position 395,892 of record KN882223.1, read on the forward strand.
TTGGTAAAACTGACGATAGTTGGAAAATTAGAGTGCGACAGTCGGAATTTCCGACTGTCGCACTCTAGTTTATCTAGGCCTATTCATTTATTCCTGTGATTGTGCATGACCTAAAAATTGAAAAATTTCTGTCAAAATTGACCTTTAATCTGTCATATTTACCACGTTTTCCTTGCCACTTTGATAAATTGTATCTCGCGATTCTTATATTCCACCGTACAAAACTTCGTATGATTTTGAATACTCAAAAAAAAAATGCCTAATAGAACTACTGTCATAGGCGTAGAAGCCCAATTTGATTTGTAACGACTTTTGTAACGACTTGCCCGAAAAATATAACCAAAATTTTTCGCGCGCTACGCGCGCGTTCCGCTTGTTAATGTGCATATCATATAGACATGCATCGGTTTTTACATCGCTTGCAAATAACATACAATCATTTTCCGTCTTATTACCCTTCCATATTGGTTACAATTATTGGGGAAGTCGTTACAATATTAATGGTAATAATAATAATATCAGTTTAACCACTGAAAAACACATTGCAATTTATCTTTCTTTCAGTAGGTGCCCGAAAAGTTAGCAGCATATTGCCCGAATTTTCACAAAAAAAATATTTGGTTGGGGGCTACAGCC
>KN882223.1:418444-432035 GCA_000934455.1 Apostichopus parvimensis
ACACACTGTAGCAAACGCATAGATTCCTTTTGCCTCTAGCAAGGAATAAAGAATTATGTATGCAGATGCAAGTCATACATGCAAATTATTTCATATATTGCCTTATTTGTTTCTGTTTAAGCGTATCCAACTAAACCCGTAATACATAAGCGGAACGGAAATGCCTGTTCTTACCTTTTTGCAATATCCGGTCGCTTTCCTAACTCAAGAATAGTAAAACCTAGCAGATTGCTGGTTGTTTCTTGTCCTATCAAGTAATGATAAACAACAGGAAGAGAGAGAGAGAGAGAAAGATAAATGAAATGAAATGAAGAAGGTGATATTAATTCATATGCACTATTAGTTACTTGTCGAAGATATTTCAAAATGTGGCTGATAAAGAAAGGTAAACACCACATCCTTGTATACCACAAAACCTTTGTGATCCAGAAGGGACAGAAGTGTTGTAGATTAACAAACTTGAAACACGCGGTAACCAGTTGCAATCAGGTAGAATAATATCTATCGACCCGTGTCAGTGGTATGTGCACTTGTTTTGTATTCTGACCGAGGACTTGAACAAAAGAATTCCAGATCCTCGGATGTGATTTCTAAAGAATCACCGCGTCCTCGAAAGAATTATATTGTTATGGGATATTCTTAAGGTTAGGGTTCATGGATTAGAACAATGGAAAAAACGATGGGGTCCTCGGTCTGAATGTAAAACACACCTGTCTGTCTGTGCACCCGCCATATAATTTGTGTCTTGTTTTGCTTTCATCCGAAACACACACTTACCGGCAACGAAAAATGTCACGAAGTCATCCACCATTGTTTCCATATCAAACTTGTAGAAGTCAAGATGAAAGCATTGAAGAATGCTGTGCAAAATGTTGTTCGTTTGATGTTGTCCTTCGAGTTGTTCCTTCTGACTTTTTGTGATGATATCTTTTCCGAAATCACGCAAGAATAGCAATGATTTTTTAACCTCCTTTCTGAACTTCCAACGAGACGGATTCATCTGAGTTAACAAAACCAGAATTGGGAAAACTGCGTATAAGTAACATTATTGTCATTTCAGACTGCGTATATAGGTTTCCATATTGTCGACAATTATACTTGAAAACACAAGACTTTGAGGTTTTATGTATGGGACGCAAAGACGGCAAGCATATATGTTGCTGTCTAAAGTTCTGTTGTTGACTATAAACTTTCATGATGTTTGCATGATACACAACAACATAAGTTGTGACAGTATAGCATAAGTAAGTTTGAACATTATCGAATATTTGTAAAACAGCCTGGATTTAGACGACAACATAAATGTCAACGAGAAAGCTAAACACGGACAGCAACATAAAAGTATATTGTAACATAAGTTTGTACAACAACATTGTGTGTAGATAACGACAAATGTTGTGAGGCAGCAATGGTTGTTACAAAAAACAAAGCAACTGAGACGACAACGGTTTGAATATGCAACATACGTTTTCGCGTTCGGTACATGACTACAATTTTCAATAACCACGATAGCACTGCAACCAGTTTGATATCTGCAGCTCTCTCATAAAAGTGCACTTCAACTAAAAAGGAAGAGCCAACCATGAAGGGGAGGGGGACTATCTAAACCATACTTTCTACCACCCTTCTACCCCCCCCCCCCCCCCCCACACCCACACAAACACAAAAGTAGTAATTAGCGCAAGCTAAGGTGAAGAACTAATTCTATACTTAATTTGCCTCAGAATGCACCATATCACGAGAAAGACCTCCACATCCACCAACATGGGAGTCACCTTCAAAGACTTACCTAGATAATACACGTCACTAATGTAAACTTATAGTACAAGAACTTAGCCCCTTACCCAAACAGAAACAAAACCAGGACGGAATTCAGACAACATTGTGCCCCGCCACCCACACCCCTACCCAAATGGAACTCTGGATAATGACCTGCTATAGGGCAACATGTTGATGAAAGGAGGGTTGTAGTATGTGCTCAAGCAAGTATAAAATTACTTACAAAAGACCTGCTTCACAAAATACACTTACCCAATTGAAAGGATAGCGAATTTTTTCATGCATTCCCTGCATAGATGTTTCTACAGCATCGATAAATGGACTGTCTTTCAAAATAAGTTCTTCGCTTATGCCAAAAGCAGCCTGAATAAAGAAATTAAGCGTATTGGAACAGTTGTAAGTTTTGCGAAAAGCCATTTGAGGTCACCATGGGTCAAATCGTGAAAACCTTGTTTAAAGTTTAAATTTCGTACTGCACAGAAACATAATTTTTCAATTTGCAATTACATAGCACTATGCATTTGCCTTAGTGCCTAACCTTTGTTCATAGAAAGTATTGATGTTGTAGATCTGTAATGTGGAAACTTGAACAGGAATCATACTGATGATTGAATTTTGCGTTTCGGGGAGTAGATTTTTAGTCACGGTCACGAGTACTTTTAAACATATTTCAAGTTGTCGAGGCCTGAGAAGAAGCATGTTGTCTGTGGTATAGATCAATATGTACGCTGAATACAATAAAATCTCGGTCATCAGCTACTCATGTGATTATTGTTTGTCATATATCAATGCTTTTTGCTGTACTACTTGGATTGAAGTATGTTGCTCATCCTGGCTATATACGCTACAGCCTAGTGTGTCCCATTCATATAGCATCATCGAAACCGCACTGCAGTTTTGCTGTCTGGTTCAGCTTGGTTTTCATTCTTCTAACCTCTGATAACTACCAAAAACACACAAAAAAATTGTCCTAGTTCACGAAACGAAACTCCATCTTTAAGCTGTACCTACCTTTGCAATAACATCTAACGTTGTGCGACGCAAACCGTCCATCAATTGCACGGGCTTATCAGTGTCAGCATCTGGCTTGAGCTTCAGAACCAGTTTATCAGAGCTCGTGTTGAAGTCACCCATCAAGTCCATCAACTGTCTTCATTAGAATGTACAAAGAAAATGAAGGTTATCAATACAAAATATCAGCAGAAGATTCGCCCGGAATTGTTCAAGCGTTCATGTGTGGTTAGAACTATATCACTTATTTATGTTGATTATGCAGGTTCATAAGTTTCACAAATAATATCGTGCTCACCAAGGGTCTAGAGGAAAGAGATCGCGGTCGCCGTGTCTTGGCATCCCCATAGGCATATATGTTAGTGCAACAAGTCAAGATTGTATATAAAACTTATCAGTGGAACAGGTTGCTAATCGTCCTTTTTGAAAGTTTCGTCACCTTCTTAGGGTAAGTTGAACCCCTCCCGCCACACCCATATCTAACCCACCCCTGACCGTCCGCCCACGTCTCTTCATCACGTGGGCAAGACACAATTTTAACATACTTCCTGTGAAAAGCAATGTTGTACAACTTCCGTCTGGCATTCCATTTGTCGTGATCTGTTTCTGTGACCAAACCCTTGCCCATGAATCGGATTCCGGACACGCCATACAGGGATTTATAGTGTGTCGACTTCGAGTGTTCTGTGCTCATTAGCAATGTCTATGGAAGGAGACATTAAAAACAAGAGAATTAATTCATCAAATCACATCAACTATGTAGGTATTAACTATACTAGCCAAACTTGTCTAAACTTCCCACCTCTTTTTTTTGGGGGGGGGGGGCATTTGGAATTTATCAATACGACCTCCACTTTTTTAGTGTTGTAAAGAAAATCAGAGATTTTTGAAAAGTATACACGGTACGTCTTCTTGAGGTTGTAAGTTGTGACATTTCAAATTATTGCCAGATATATACAGAGTGGTAAATCAACAGAGTATCTCACCTCGGTAGGGAAACTATTTGAGGGTGATTGTTAAATGCTTCTTTAAATTTGCATATACAATGATCACAGTGTACAGCACTTGTTTGAGGGTTGTGCTGATCTTCCTGAAATTACCTTTTTAAAGCTCTATGAAATATCTACCACTGAAAACACAGAAGAAGGTACTTTATGTTGCAAGATTTCAATAAAAAAAACGTTCAAGCGTCATGGGCGCTGTGACGTAATTGTAATTGGACTAATATTGAAACCTCGCCTTCGATACCACAAGTACAGGAACCCCCAGTAAACCCCTACCACAAAGTAGAAGGGATGTGCACATTGAAAACTTACACATATTGCAAAAATGTCAAAAATCTGAAAATTAACGTTTTGCACATTTTGTAAGTCCCGTCAAAAAGGCAATTTCAGATTGTTATGTTTTGCAATGGTGCGTAAATCGTCAGTGTGCATGTTCCTTCTACGCTTTATATGTTACCTCTTTTTTGTTCTTCTCTGTGTTACATGATTTGGGAAGTTGATCTTCAATAACCTTTCTATATCTTAATCATATAAGTTAACGTTGATGTGTGGGTTTACTACGGTGGTCCTGCAGGGACATACGGGTTGTAGACTTGCCGCGTTAGTATAACACGACAACATGTTACAAATACGATATTTCTCGACTTGACGATTATAATATAATCTTGGAAAAAATTATCACATTGGAGAGTTGCTGCTTTGCACTAAGTTGACTAAACGGTGAGCTGTCAAGTTACGATAGGCTAATATACTATAGACCTATCTTTGACAATGTAGTCAAATTGTATAGTTTGTATAGCATTACACGTAACCTGACAACACATAGAAAATACTTCATCGGTCGAATTGAAACGTTACGTTAACTTGACATTTTGACGTTGCACTAGCACCTCGACACGACGAGAACACGCTATTTGATGACTTGTTATAAGTAACACTAACATGACCTTCTCAGAAAAATTATACTAACACGGTAAGTCTATACTCCTCGTTGGCCCTTCAGAATCATCGTAGTTAGATACGCCGCCTAGTCACATTTAGACTGTTCTCCATATTAAAATACATACACAATAACATCACAGGTTTGTTCTTACCTTGATAGTTGCAGGATCACAAATGAACACGAGTTCTCTATGAAATATGAACAAGACGAAGACAGGGCCATATTTCTCTTGTCTGTATAGTTGAAAAGAAGAGTGATACCGGTTCTATTGGATAAGTTTAATTCTGGGTTTTAAAAGTACCAACTGCTCAACATTGAAGGCCATTAGCACTTACTTTTACCCAACTACCGTGTAAGCTACCCAACGACCATGGCACGGACAGACTAACATGTCTGACAATTGGACATTGCCCGAGGGTCCAGAGCAAAAGGGATATTCGATATTTGGACCACTATCGTACAAGTTTTGTTACGTTTTTACCTTATCCATGTAAAAATTATGTTGTATTTAGAAGTTGGTAACAGACATTTTATCTTAGGAGGGGCTTGATAGCTCCACCCGGCTATGCCGCAAGAGAGGTTCCCGAAGGGTAGGGGTGGGAGGGGGATTGTCACTCTCCTGGGCCAGATCCTCGTCAGCCCGAAGCCGCCATCTACTCATTTGGCCAATTTCATATTTCGGTCAACTATGATATTGTCATTGTTACATAGTACAGGTGCTCTACTTTTCAACCTGTGTTGGCGCTGGAATGCCATTTGTTTCATTGATATCAACAGCGAACCAGCAAGTCAAACTATTTATGGCATGATAATATGTAACTCGTCATAGTTATAACACATGACAACATGCAGATATAGTACGTCGACATTCACATATGACACTGGACATCTCGTATTAGTTTTCGATATTTATGAAACGTTTAGCTCTGCGTAAAATGAGGCTTCGTGAACAACGATCGTTGACCAATCATAACCCAAAGTATATACTGTACTCCAAAGAAATTGACCTACATCAAATTCTATGATATACTCACAATTCCCATGCTACTTGCACAAATGGTACGCCATTGCATGTCACAGCTTCACGAAGTAGGTTAACATTCCCTGAGAAGAAACTTTGAAAAGAAAGGAAAGGGTAATGCAACTTAACAATAACTAGTATATGATAATATCGTATATGATATATGATAATATAGTATATGATATATGAAATATATATATATGTAGATACATATAAAGATATACATATGTAAAGTTTTGCCCCCAAAATAAGGAAAACGCAGATAATAATTGTGACCAATTTATCACTTTTTGGCAAATAAATTGGTTAAACTTTCGTAATTTCACTTGTTTTGGGGCGAAGCTGTGTCCAATTTTGGTCGGCTACATAGGCCTGTACGACGTACTCAGTTGATTAAAATAGTTGCCCAACTTTTCTTAGCTGGTCAGCATTTGTTGTAAAAATTACTGAAGTCTATGAACGTTAAGTTTCGTTTTCATTCTCAAAGTTGTGAGTTCTTTATTTTATGTGTGTTTCGTCTGTTAACTGCAATTTAGATGTTTTGTTGTATTTGTTGCTTCTCAAGGCCGTCTGAAAGTCCAAAAGTGTACAATTTTTATAAATATATTATACGAACCTTGATCGCTTAGGGCCAGGTAGATGGCTATACAGTGCGTGTTGCTGATAGATGCTAATGCTAAAATAAGCAAATACTCCAAGAAGAAGCGTCAATAAAACCACCAGCGTATACATGAATAACTCCAAGGACAACATGATGAAAACCTGTAAAAGATCAAATTAAAAATCCCGTATACATGTTGGCATGTATGTCGGTGTTGTGGCCTAGTGGATAAAGGCGGTTGCATTTTAAGCAATGAGGTCTAGCAATCGGGAGGTTCCGGGTTCGATACCCGGCCGGGTCATGGTAAGGTGTGTTTTTCATCCAAGAGCAATCTACGGTTTCCATGTGAAATGACTCATTTAAATTGAAAAGATTCCAAATTGGAGTTAAAATGTTGAATTAGAATCCACCCGACGAGTTAATTGTAAACCATAAGCCCTTGCGGGTTTCTCCCACATTTGTGGTCGCTTAAGGGTCTTAAAAATAACTGCTGATTAATATTATTATTATTATTACATGTATACACCTTACAGGTATATGCCTTTAAACATGGAAACATATTCAGATATTGGCGTATCTTGAAAAATATGCTCAAATGCCTACAATGATTGTGTCGATCGCAAGCACCTTCAAATGGTATTGTTTTGCTTGCGTCCATATCTTCAGGTTTTGATGACTGCATTGGCAATCTCAAAGGACGTTTTAACAACCATCTTTGTAAGGGGATTTTTTGGCGGGAGGGGTGGGTGAAAGGGGAGGGGAAGGAGCACAATCCAGATATTTAACTTTCTTGTGGTTAAATATAAAACTCAATTTTGTGAAAAGTAGAATAGATTATTTAGAATCATTAGGCTAAAAGCACTTTACTATCATGACTTAAATTATGCCAAAAGTCATTCATTAACGTCATATAATTCTCTATATAACGGATCAATTAGGTAAGGCTAGTAGCAAGCGGTGAGGAGGAGCTATTAAATATATACGTCTACCCCCCCCCCCCACCCCAAGCCCAACTTTTAAGCCCTTCAGAAAAGCGTGTTATGTAGGCCTAAATTAGTTCAGCACATTACCATCACTGGCCTTGACCCCAAAACACATTACTTTCCCTTCCCCCCCCCCCCCCCCCTCCACAAAGAAACAACAAGCTGAACTTGCACACAAATATGCTATGCCATAGAGCATCACTGTCAGTGAAACCCTATGTATCTTCTGCCCTGACACTATGGCAGTCACACACACACATACACACACACACCCACGCACACAAACCGTATATAGGCTATCCATGCAATTTCACAAAAGTGTACCAATATAATTTGCACAATAAACTATATGCACCGTATTTTGTTCACCGACGGATGAACACCAATAACTTTCTCTATACTTACCTGAGTGCGGAAAAAGATCCAAACTGTATGCACGAACTGAACAGAAGACTAACGTTTTAAGGCATAAAAAAGAACAATTTATTCAGGGTGTTACTAAAACGAATGACAATTGCGTTACACATAACGAATGACAATATGTTGTACACACTAAAAAATTGCGTTGACTAAAACGAATGACAGTGAATGACAGCACAGACATTTGCTTCAACCGGATATCACAGTTCAGACTTCGTGGGTATAGCAACGCAAACCGAGTGGACGCGAAGTGCGTGGCTTATACAGATCTAGTACCGTAAAGTACGGACAAGATACAAACGCACCTTATAGCATGGAGGTAAAAACAGAGCTTATAGTAAGCGAAATTGTAAGTCTGATTTTAAAAAGTAAATTCAACGTCATTTTTCCGATATTAATTGTTAGAAACTAACAATACTATAATTTTGAAACGGCTAAAAAATTCAGGAAGAGTCCTTATATTGGTCATTTCTATGAAAAGGGGGGGTGCAAAAGGGACTGGAAAAGGAGAAAATTTGCGCCAGTTATGGAGCTACGTAACAGTGGCGTAGGGAAGGGGGGCAAGGGGGGCTCCCCCTGGCGGAAATTTCCCCCAAAAAATCGGAAAATCGGGGTTAAAATAGCAAAAATCCGAGTTGACATATTGCGACTGTGACCGGTGATTTCGGAAATTCTTGAGCAAGATGTTTGACTTGCCCTGTGGGATTTTACCTCGTGAACTTAGGGGAATTGAAAAAATTTGTTGCTGTGAAAAATTATTGTTTTTGGTTTTATTACCACGTAACATGCGATTTTCCTCTAATCATTTTTGCGCAGAAAACCAATAACCGCATTTACTCCACTCCGTTAATCATTCTATCTCTTCTCACCACCGTCCTTCGTTGTCATTCGTTGTCATTCGCTGTCATTCGCTGTCATTCGCGAATGATAATTATCCCTGTACAAAGTCAATTGTCATTCGGTCATTCGCTGTCATTCGTTTTAGTTTGTCCCTTTATTCATGGCAGGGCTCTCCTGTGATCATTTTGAGTGCCGATTATTGAGTTATTGATAAATATCCTAGCAAGCCGTGATATGTAACGTTCTGGTTAGTATTATGATCAAGTTCTGTGTTACAGCTCCCCAATATGGTGTGAAATCCATTCACTGTTTTACACTGTACGATCAACGCGAAACGTCACGGGAATCCGCAAAGAGATACATACAACAGGTAGGCTACTTCGAAAGTATGGGGCATAACTTAGTCTGTACACACTGTTGAATCCGAACAGGGAGCTTTGTTGTTTGGCAAAATATGACCCTGGATAATCGGTAACTCTGCAGGCCGTCATACGGAAGCGTCGAAAGGGCATCGCATCAACGAATTGGGGAAATGTGAGACAAAAAGACAAGTAATATGCGAAAGTCCCTTTTGACGATCTTATTACCATATCTAAGCTATGTAGAACGGTACGATGATAACAACAATTAACGATTTAAACGATTTTAACAACAACCTTGCCAATATATATTTATGTGTATATATATATATATATATATATATATAAGGCTATATATTAGATACCTAACGTTAGGCTAGATACGTGCCTGTAACTTGACCACATATTTCTCTTGTTCTTAGGTTGAAATATTTCGTATGTTCTGCATCGATTTTACATAGATTTCCATCATTTCTTCTTTCATTTTGTTCGGATAACCTAGCCCTACAACATGGGCTAGTCGGTCTCTCTCGGACATTTTGGCTAGTTTTGAAAGCACTAAATTCTTTGAATTTGTATACGTATTTTGAAGTCATAAAAGTGAACAGCGCCGCCAACTTCAAAGGAGACAACAATATCAAAGGAACCAACAACATCAAAGTAGACAAAAGCATCAAAGTAGACAACAACAAAGTAGACAACAACGTTGAAGGAGACAAGAACATAAAAGTAGACAAGAACATCAAAAGAGAAAACAAAATGATAACAGACAGCATGGAAGTAAACAACATAATACATTGCCCTTTCGGCGTTACATACCCCCCAACCCTCCCCCCTCCCTCCCCCACCCTCTCATCCAACTCCTTCAATCTGAAAAGTGCATAATAATTAGTAAGAAACATTATTTGATACGCGTCGCCAAATCAGTGGCGTTCGTTTATCTGTTTATCTCAAAATATGAGAGTAAAAGGGGAAAAAGAAGTTAAACAGTGAGCAGACGACATTCACATCTTGCCCAGTTTGGTAATGGCGCCAGAAATCTCCATCCCTACCACAGCTATCTTTTACGTTACCTTTTGTTAGATCGTAGCAATCATATAAAGCCTAGGGTTGAAAGTTACACAACCGAAGAAGGAAAATCGATGACGCAATCGTTAGCTGGAATGAGGTTAGTACGGTTGTGTAGAAAGAGTATTTCACGTTGATTGGAGTGTGGACACAACACTATATTAATGAAGTCAAGCGAAGCGACCTCTGTGGTCCATTTCATACGTCCTTCAAGACTGTATCCATGCGGACGGGTTCAGTGAGTTTTCGGAATCATTTATCTATACGAAATTACACGCGGACAAATCATACACAGTTTTGACGATATTCATTCTGTTGACAATTAACGTATATTGCCTTATACCTAGCAGGCCGAGTGGATCTATGCCCAGAAAGTAGGCCTACATGCAGTAGCACAGACACAAGGTAGGTAAGGAGAGAGAAGACGTATTTTATATTGTTTTGCGATATCCACCAGAACGCAAATAAAAATAGTCCCGTTTTAATACTTGAAGCGAGTCGATCTTTACTCTCTGCAGACAGATTGATGCACCTTTAGGCGCAGGCCTGTATTTTTTATAGCCGTTAAGATAGGATTTTCTCGTCCACTTTATGTATGATATTTCGGGGGGGGTGGATCTGGGGTCGGTGGGGGTATCTTTTTCCTCTTCAGGCTGCTCTCGATTGATCGATCGAGGAGAGAGAGGGTTGGTGGTACAATGAATAACGTGTGTATATTTTGCGGAACCTGCATGGTCAATATTTAGAAGGTATCCCAGTTCTGATTTTCCTTTGCCAACGTATTAAATACTAGCCTGCTATGATAGGCCTTTCGACTGTGAACTCTGGTGGCAAAACCAGCCAAGCTCGTCTCGTCACTGGAGAGAGAATTTTGATATTCTTTCAATGCAAATGTTCCGTAAAAGAACATACTTGTAGAAGCATGAGGCTACTTATCTCATATATATTTTACTTTTCTTCTCTTGGACTACAACATGTACAGTTTACAATGCTGCCAAACTGCATCCTTTGATGTTTCATGTGCAGCGTGTATTAATGCATCCATATTTTTTGGTGTTCACAGATTTGTGATCGGTCCACGAACTGAACAAGTGATTCACGTTTCTCTGTATTTCAGTATCATCAGGTACCGCTGCTTTTTTTGGCTTCATTTTAGTTTCCATTTAAGTTAAACAAGTCATTACTTTTCGGAAAACTCACTTTCTTTAGTTGTTTTATCTATAGTGCCAGCCTGCTATAAATTACAACCTTTTATTCGATCTGTACTGTAAGTTTATTCGTCAATAATGTTGATGATAACATGCATGACTGATCTTCGTTCTGTACTTTAATTATTCGTCAATAATGTTGAAGATATCATGCATGATTGATCTTTACAACGATTTGTTTTTATATAAAAACTCGTTCTGTTTCTGTAATATCTTTCATCAATGGAAGCTATACCTGGCAGCGTTAATGAAATTCCAGAGACGGCGTTAGTAAAAAAAAATGCTCTAACTGCTATATACCAATGAAAGAAACTTCAAATCTTAACAACATAAAATAACAAAGGAAAGAAAGAACTAACTTTACGAAAGCAGTACAGCTGGCTATGTCTAGGCTCGTCATATTTGTACAAAAACTTCCTACACAAGCTATATCTGTATGTATACGGCCTATATAAATATAGGTGCTCTATATATACGTTGCGGTCGTACCCGTACTAAACGTTTAAGCAATTGATCGTATACAATTTATCTCGCGTTCATCTTTATAGGTTTTCGATGATGTTGTCCTTGGAGTTGTTCATATATGCTCTACTTGTTTTACTGACTCTTATCACCGGAGTGTTTGTTTGGATTTGTGTAAACATCTACCAGAAACATGCGCAGTACCGTCACCTCCCTGGCCCCAAAAGATCGAGGTTAGTATATATCAACCATAAACAACCCTCATTTATTGACAGTATGAAACAAGTATACTGACGCAACCTATATCAAATAGCTCTGTATAGGTTAAATGCACAGTACCTCGTATTTAATGTAGACATTAATTGGTTTCATGGATTTTTGACGAAACAGCAACCTTTCCATTACTAATGGGGTCTTTTCAAACAAGGAGAAGTTTCTAATTACAGTTTCTTAATTTCTCAACAAAACAAAACAAAACTGTTTCATTGAAAAAAATAGAAATGCGTGCTCATTTTCAAAAAGGGGTTATACTTTTAGTGTAAAAAAAGGGTCCGTTTTGAGTTTCTTCACACACTGAGGGGCATTTACCCCGCTGGTCGAGTTCTGCTAACGAAATGTTGATTATTTGTTAAAGTTTCGACCTTATAGCGTGACAACTTGTACCACAAGCATATCTAAAGTTCTAACTCTTGATTTTCCAGTGCTCTCAATATACTGTACTATACCTAATCAGTTACTTCAGGATTTAAATACTTCCCTGGATTATGCACTAGCTGGCTGATTTCATGAAAGGGTGGTAAAGGCAGATTAAATTAAAAAAGGCCTTATTTTACAAACCAGAAATAAGTGTTGGGGTTCCCCAGGGAGGTCCATTTTCAGCACTGTTGTGTACTTCTTGCAATTTAATTGTTCTGTCATCAAATATGCAAATGACACTGTAATCTCCGTAGAATATCTTAATCATCACATCACGTGGATCATAATAATAATGAATCTGTTGTATCCCTTGTTGTCACTGTCTGTGATGAAACATAATTTACTGCTGAACCCCCCCCCCCCCCAATCTAAATAAATGGTTTTCGAAAATAAATACTTATTAAACAACGAAGGCCTATACTTCCACCGAAGCGAGAAAAGCTGTGGTACAATGTGCTGAGGTTGACCGCACAGAACAGACGATGTATTTAGGGGTGTGTATTGACAATAATCTTAATTTGACATGTCATTTTTCAAGAATTTTAGAAAAGGGTTTATTATATGATATCTACTTTATTTTTTAGTGCCTCTTTTTTGCCATATTTGAAGTTCAACGTATAAGAATGGATGATTTTAATACCTAGACATTTGACCTGATATTTTCTACGCTGTTCCTGTCTTTAGTACCATTTTTTTTTTTTTTATTGAGGATAAGCTAAAATTTAGAGCCTTCTTGCATGACTGGGCCAAAATAATGAGTCTTTATTTTAATACCCTTATTAACCACGTTAACAGTGCAGCTATGAGAGATTTTAAAAGGCATGCTTATAAAAGACAGACGAGAACCCGACCCGCGTCATAATAAGCTTAATTCACTTCTTCGACAGACTAGTTGTAATTTGGAGAAATATGGCAATAACACTAAAGTTTCGAACGGTATAAGTTTAAAAATTATTTGATTTAAAATGCTGCGATTTTAATTCAGGGTGTTTGTTGTACCTCAAAATTTACCTTACTCTTTCATCAACTTTAGATTTATCAATTGTACATATCGTCTTTGCTTTTTTAAACGTTTTAACCTTTATAACTTTTAACGATGTTTTTACATCCTATTTTTATAAATATATACTTTTTTGTATTTATACTGGATTTTTAACTCAAAACGTCAATAAACTTGTTGACTTTATATTGGAAAC
>KN882224.1:36164-53089 GCA_000934455.1 Apostichopus parvimensis
TGAAAACAGTTTGCAGGAAAGAAAGTTTGGCCGTGTATCGTAATATAACACACTTTTCCCACCATATCAAGTATATTTTCAGGTGATTTATACCAGAAGATATAGTTTTGGGTGTTTTAAGGCTTAGGTGTCCGGAATTCGAAGTGTCCATGCTACATAATAGGCAAGCCACCCAAGTGAGCTTGAGTAACATTATCTAATTATTCATTAAGTTCACCTCTGTTGATATTGGTTTTGGATAAAATGCCTCTCGCTGCTGTGGTAACCACAATTAGTTGTTCGACGTTGTATACTATAATAAGTTACACGTTCTGTGTACGGGAACTGGTTGAGATGTAATTGACTAGATTAGTTGTGTTATTGTTTTATAAGTGTAATGCCCTGCCCAGAAATGGACAGAGAGATTGTAAGGCAGACGTGCCGTGATTTAATTGTCACAGTCTCATTATTACTATCATGTGTTAAGTCTAGTGGTACTCCCAGTTCTACCCTTGTCATTGTAGTTATTCAGACAGCGTAGAAACCAGCCTAATTGGGTCACAGAGAGTAGGGTTAGTCTGGTATACAATTAAGTGACTTTATTTTTTATGTTTTGTTTCTTTTTATTATCTTTCAGGAAAATCACCTGAAGGTGCTGCACCGTCCTTTTTGTTTATGTAGCCATTTAAAGTTATCTCGAACATGCTATGTGAGAGAAGAAATAATAAACCACATGACCACCATAACAAGCGGTGGTAGAAATTAGCACTCTCTTCTGCCTATTTATTCCAGCGTGTCCTCACACAAACAATGCAAGTATGGTCTGTTTAGAAAATATTTGTTTTTTTCACATAGAATGCTGGGGAACCCAGCAAATCTCCAACCCCTCAATCAGCCCTGCCTTACAGCTGTCACGGGTAAGGTGAAACGATTCGACTGGACAACATCAAGACTCGAGTGACAGGTGTCTTTGATATATAGTTATATCCTCGTACCAAGACAAAAACCGGAATTCGGACAGTTTTCAGCTTTTACATATATCTGCAGTTGCCCCTACATACTAGGTCACCGACGATCTTAATAGTAAAATACTGCGTGCTAACGTCGCCCATCGCACATCGCGTCCAACTGCTACTAGTAACTGATGTGGGGCATCCAGCACCCCTTGCACCAAGTAGGCCTTGTACAAAATATGAATACCATGCCCTAACCTGCTTACCCGGCCTATCCATACTGTCCCTTTACCTGCATTTTATGCAAAGTAATCTTAACACAGACTTACACAAATTCAATTGATGCCCGTGGAGCAACCAGTGAATCAAACAAAGCATGCTAGAATGTCCAATGTTGCTAATGCGAACTTCGTGAGCAAAACAGAAAACTAATGAATATCCATGGTTAAATTTATACAGCTGCACGATAGTTGTTAGACTTGTGTCAAGCATACTCGTGACAATGGCGTTCAGTCGTATGTATGACTTAAGCTTTTAGCATTCAAAGTGTGGTTTAACAAGTTTTGAAGTTGTTCTTATAAAGGTTCAGGGAACAATAATTTGTCTTCTCTTTCTTTTATCATCACTCATAATTAGCAATTCATCAGACAGCCAGGAGTTGTAACAACTGTAATTGACACATGTTTAGGTATGCAGGCACTACATTTGCAGCTGCGAAAAAATTGTATAGCACGTCAAATTTGTAATAACAGAATGACTCAAGTTAAATTTGTGTGAAAGACTTTTCTTGTGAATAGAACAGAAAATATAAATGAAACCCCTTTTATCTGCTATATGAGAGAAGATTACTGTCACCCTCTTTGACCTTGTTTATCTGTTTGTCTATTTAACATTCAATATAATCACAGCGACCATACAGTAAGTTTACCAAAAAATACACTTATATTGTAAGAACAAACTGTATAAATTAAATTCATATACTGTATATATCTACCCGGAATATAGTGTTTCTTAACCGTCAAAATAAATAAATTTTACAGACAAAGACCAATTTATTGCAAGGAAAAATTGTTTATTTGACATATAATATCATGTAAAATAATAGTCGTCACATAGTAAGTTAACGAACAAAGACTTTTATAATGCAAGAAAAAAATGTATAAATAACACGTTTGGACTGTAACTTTTACCTAGATTATCTGCAGTTTGACATAACAGTAAATTTCTGGAAACTCTGCTGCCAGAAAAATTCTGATTTTTAACAGTGTACGCTAGAAACCCCTGTAACGATATTACGAAGTTTCATCACCATTTCATTACCCTAAGCTTTCTATTTTGTTCAACTTTCTGTTAGGGCTAGAAAACTTTAGTATATATTGTACTATAAACTGTCCCTACTCCTCTCTTTCAACGCACTTTCATCGGATATGGAACCATATTCATGTGTTCCTAGTTTTTAATGACGTCATTCAGTGGTTGATGACGTGTTTAGAACTAACATTGTCTTCCCTATTAAGCTGATGTTTATATTCATGTTATTAAGTCCGTGCATCTTACAGTGACGAGTTTGTCTCAGTATTGACTTTAGGGTGTTCAATGCAGATGTGCGTTTACCTGCCAGGAATAATTTACTGTCATATTTGATATATCAAACTTATAAATATTATGCTACGTCATATTATATTTTCCTGAAATTCAATGTCAAAATCTCATGATTTTTATTCTCATCCTTTCAGGACTGTGACTACGGGGGCAATCTACCAGGAGAAGAGGTAAGAGAGACATAGATTCATGTTCCTGTTTATTAGTAACGGTAATTTTAATAACAGGCAAGGATGTGTCAATTACTGTGGAAAAAGAAATAAGACAAAAAAGTATGACACTTTTTCTTTCATCTGGGACGAAATATTTATAATTGACGTGTATCGAACAGGGAATTCAGATAGGCCAGTTACAAGTGTATATCTCGTAATGATGATTGCACTGTTCTCCATGTCCAGTTTAGATGCGTTCTAAATAAACTTCCTTTCGCAAACACAATCAAAGAAATTCTAAACAAACAAACAATTAGACCTGGGAAAACTTCAAGGTTTATTCCGATGTTATGATGTTGAAAGTCTCACACAAAATTGGAATTTAATTTTTAAACATTTCAGCTGTCCAGGCAAGGTTGACTGTAAAAGGAAAGTTGTAACCATTTTCTCTATACACATAATATGCTAACTGTAGGAGTCTATACTCAAATCTCCGACAAATCTCTACTCCGGTATTCTTTGATAACATAAAGTCATTAGAATCATTCTCCAGGGACGGGGAGGGGTTGGGGATGGCTAAGAAGGAGCTACGCTTTTCACAGAAATTCGGTAAACGTTGCAATTAAGTTTGCTTGTTAGCATCATCACATACCTGTCAAACAGGAACAAATTAATTATTGAAATTGAAGAGATAAACTGGTCTTCTCTGTTAGTATAATGTGAGTATGAGTGAGTCTAGGAGCAAGATGATTGTGATACGAGAGCATCCACTGTGACATGAAATGACTTACCCAGAGTAAGTGCATCAGTCAAGTTACAACAAAGGTCCCTTTAGACTAAACTAACATGATAGTAACGGCGTAGGTATTTAATGAAGATGAACCTACGAGGATGTGAGGTGAATTCTTAACATTTCCAACAAAAAGTCAAAAGAATAAACACAATATTTGGCCAATATCCTTAAATCAATTCTGACGTGTCAGTCCAGAGCGGCGAGAAATACAAGTAATTTAGAGAAGATTATTGTCTTAAGTTTGATTTATTTTCAGCACAACCTGATACTGTTAGAATTTAACCGTGAAGTTGGTTACCGCTTTATCAATAATGTAGCCAATATTGTACATATTTTACCAAACCATATACTACTAGTCAACTTGAGATTTAAGACATTCTATACATTTTCCAATAAATTGAAATTTAATTTTGAAATATTCAATGTAAACACTAATCTTAAACATGTTGCTTATACACATGTACAAACAGATGGCGCATGTTACACCAAATCAGAAGGTTATTTTTTTTTCTTTTTATTTAAATTTGTGTCATTATCTATAATGACTACTGAAGTAGTCCAGCTAACAAACAATATTATTTAGTATCGAATTATGTCTTCTTTTTCCAGAATTATCAAAAGAGCTGCTTTCAAGGCATTTTATATCTAAATATACTGAGGCCCTTTAAATGCTTAGTTAGCTCACACGTACAGCTAGGATTGTTGGACGTAGTGGTATATAACGAATACTGGGTTTGTATAGTCACCATGCAGAAGACGGATGAGTTGACGTAATGAAGCATTTCTGTTGAAAGGCAGAACATTAGCAGCTTGTAGAACCATTGTTTCAAGGCCGAGGGAGGGACGATTCGTCCGACTAAATTATCTAAAATACGTTATCCTAAGTTGGATGAAGATGTGTATTACCCCCCCCCCCTACTCCTCCATGGACGTCTATTAAACGCCATTATACCGTCAAAAATGTTAAACCATATTGTCATATACAGCGGCGGTTTGCACCCTTCAACGTCCGTTTTGCCTTCGTTATTAATTAAGAATCGCTATACTGATACTGTACACATAAAGTAACAATATAGTAAGAAATAAACAGTAGGTAATTCGTGTTTCATGAGAACTTCATTCAGTTCTTTCAGAATAGAGAAATCATCATATAAATACACACATCTTTAATAGTTTATTTTTGTATTAATTATGCGAGTCCCGTGCATGGGGACCGTATGATTAATGTCCATCCTTAAGTCAAAACTATTGACCGGAAAATGAGCAATTAAATCAATGTCTGTCAAATAAGTTGCAACACGTGACACTAAACCTATTTCAAGTTCTTACAATGTGCTACAGTTTAAACTATCTTGATATGTCGTTGTGAGCGAACTACTTCAAACTTCTCATTATTCCATCTCTTTACCCCATTTTCGCTATCTGCATGTTTATGAAAATGTGGAATCTCCGTCCTTCACTCAAGCATATATATAACATACACATCAGCATAATTTTCAAGTGTAGTTTGGGGTATACAGGTTCTGCCACTAGCCTGCTAGCTGACTTTACTTTTCTGGTCACATATTTGATTTTTTTAACCGGAAGTAACCATTGCGGTGATAATGTTTTTTGTTCTAAGTCATTTGCAGCAATATTAGTAACTACCATGACTAGCAAAATTATAACCAAACTATCAATAAGGAGGCCCTTTTTAGAGTTTAAATTCCCATCAATTTGAGATTACTTTAACGTAAGTTAAATATGCTTGACGTTATTGGAGACGTTAGCGCATGTCTGCAATTTTACTTATTTGGTTCTTTCCAATTTTTACGGAAACCGAAATTAGCAATACATGAATTTACTCCTATCGTTCAATTGTTTTTAACTGTAAAACGTGGGAAGTGCGTTTTAACTATTGTTAATGCTCCTCCAAATAAATATATTAGTTTCCGTGTTTTCAGTGATTTCGATGTACGTGGAGGACTGGCTAAGGGTGAAAAAGAAAACACGGAAAACACGAAAAAAAAAGTGTTAATACTCTTGAGTTTAAGCCGTTAACATTTTTTAATCTTGTTAAAATATCATTGTCACAATTTGTGCTACTCTTAAAAATGGTATTAATCAAAAGATTCTGTGTTTTAGTGCGTTTTTAATCTGACCAGAGGACAGCTGCAGGGTAAAAGGAAACTATTCGGAAATCTACGAACAGGAATAACAGGCAGATATATATAGGCATATAGCGCACTTTAATAAGGATGA
The DNA here is from genome assembly GCA_000934455.1 of Apostichopus parvimensis. NCBI lineage: Eukaryota > Metazoa > Echinodermata > Holothuroidea > Aspidochirotida > Stichopodidae > Apostichopus > Apostichopus parvimensis. Next base: position 41,885 of record KN882224.1, read on the forward strand.
ACTTTGCTTTATTAAGTTATGTATGTTTATTTGTTTCCTTTCTTGCAGGGTTACATCGAACCTATATCCTTGGAATTTGTTACGGAAGAAGAAGTAAGAATATCGAGTGTTTCGTTTTCAGTTTGTCCTCATACTAAGTTATATTCAATAAGCATACAAGAGCTTATCTTCATGAGACAGCTTTACAGTTAGTCATATACAACATGAATACGATAGGTCATCTATGGAGGGCAGTTGACAACAAAGCTCGTCAAATCTACAAGATCAACATAAATATGATAAAACTTACTGGTTTATATATTTACGAGTGACCCGCTTACCTGTCTCCCCACAACATTAGCACCTCATTCTACCGTGTCTAGTATGCCCTGGTAATCTTTTAACACTGTGCACCCTCAGTGACCGGCCACTTCCGGTCAATGCCCTTCCTTCTCATTCTACCACCCAAAGTGTTTACACATACGTTTTCGTAGTGGATTAAAATCTTTCGGAAATTGCCCGGAATATATTGGATTTTTACCTTCTTTACATCCTATTGGATTTCAGAACGTTTTACAGTCGTTTACAGCCTGATAAGTATCCTTTTCTTCTAAAGGGAGGGAGTTTGGGGGCTGTTTTTAGTGTGCGACCCATGCCCATGTGTTCGTTTTGAGTAGCGTAACGTTACCTTTTCAGGTTCAAATATATGAAAACATGAAATTGTTTGAGATTTCGTGTTCATTGCTGATAATTTACAATCAATGTTCCTCCTTATATGTATATAACCACATGTCAGCCTACGATTGTTGAGTAAATGGAATGTTGTTCTATCACGGGTTGCTTGCCTCTTGGATTGCAAACAAGCTGATGTTTGTATATTGCCTATAACATCGAGCTAAGAATTACTCCAAAAGTGAGCTAAAAAAAAAACAATAACAATTTTAATGATCTTATCACGGATCTTAATCTGTTCATCCTGAGTTATTGTTCATATTCTTTGGCAATTATTCTTAACAGTATTTAGCATTTTAGTCTTAATATGTTATAGTTCGAGAAACTATGAGAGTCCGTAATGGGTGGGGGAATTTAGGGGGTATTTCCCTTCTCCTTGAAATATGACATTAGTCAAAATATGAGCAATAACTAGTCAGCATTTAGTCTCAATATGTTATAGTCCAAAAAAAAACATCATGCAGCAACATTGTGGAGGCTCAGCTAACCAATTTATGAAATTTGTTTTGGGCCTTTGGCATATTTCTGAGCAGTTTATCCATTTTATTATTTTTTACCTTGCCTTATGCTTCTTCTTAGCAGTCATTGTATATTGCAGCGTGAGAGTTGTACACATTTGTTTTGAGATAAAATGACATAAAGTTAATCAACAATGATAAAAGTTTGAAATAAATTTGAAAGGTTAAAGGGCTATAGTTGTGTTCTTGAATACTAAACATTCAGAGCTGCGATTGTAGTGTCTTTAAAAAAAAATTATATTGAGGTTTCATGGATGACTTCATCGTAACAAGGGTATGAGCCAATGTTATCCTTTTAGGATCCCATGAAAAAGTTGTATTTGTATGACTTCTACAGATACCGTTGAGTGTTTATTGAGCTACACAAACAGTAATACATTTATACTCACAATGAAACCTCATGGAAGTAAGAGAATTGTCAATGTTACATTTCCTTAACTACAGTGGTCGCAGCGTTTTCACATTTGAGCCAATTGACGTCAAATGACTTTGACCTTAACTAATATCAAGGGGTTTGTCCAACTCAGAGTGGGTAACCTACATGTTTCCGTTCTTGAGATAAAGTAAGTAAACGGTTTTCATTGTTTCATCCTGTTGACTTCAGATGACTCTTCACCTCCAATAAAGTCAATAAGGTCCCTGTGTAATATGTGTAACCAACAAGCCAAGTATACGGGTTGCCAATGTTACAGTTTTAGAGAAATGGGTGTTGCAAGAATTAAGGCAGTGCACACACACTGTAAAGCATAAACATATTTGTCATTGGATCAATACTGTCCAGATATGTTTATGCATAATAGTTGAACTATGCTGCATTGATAAACTATGCTGCATTGCAAAATCAAAGAACCAACAGTATATGCACTTAGTAGTTTTCATTTCTGCAAAAATAGAACCAAAATGCAAAAAAACACATGGCAGCAGAAAATGCTGAGGTATTTTGCTGCTAAACTTGGACTCAACTTTGATTTGTACGAGTATGGTTGATGAGTTGTTAGAGGAATAGTGAGTTGTCTGCCTTAACATCCCCAGTTACATTGCTACCACAAAGCTCCTAGAAGCAGCAAACACAATCCACTATTTGATCAATTAGTTATTTCACACAAAAAATGTTTAATAAATTCCCTCCTCCTTGATCCCCTAATCGAAGATCTCTTGCTTGAAATACCTAATTCATAAAACCTACGCCAAAAATCATTTAATTTTTCCCTAGATACATTAAAAAAATAAACTGGGGAGGAGTCTTCAGCCTTGGCAGAGGGAGGGGATCCCTTGTTTAGGAGCCCGGTGGCTAGAGGGTTTGTGAGTCAAAACCCAGAAGAATATTCCTCCTCCTCTTGGGTACAGCCCAGTCACCGGGAACTATTTTTCTTTTTTCTTAGTGTAAGGGTACATCACGGCAGGGTGAGTTTGCCAGGTCTGGAGCAACCTCTCATTTTATATTTACTAAGTAGTTTCCATTATTCACTATAAGCTTCCAACATGTGTGCGTTGCTTGTCTTCCTCTCCATTATCGATTTACCAAACTTCTATTGTCTGTTTTAATAAAAAAGAATATTCTAATTAACCTGCAGGAGTCGTGCCTTGCACAGCTCATTCAGGAGTTTTAATGCTGACCATGCATTGATAACTGAACAACAAACTTATCTGTACGCGCGGTTTGTTAGTTTCTTTACATATGGCGTTCCATAAGATTGCCCAATTATGCAGACACAAGTTAGTCTCCCTGTGTCGCCCAACAATTAATTGCTCCCATTGACTTACACACTAAACTCGTAACTTTCCAAGGCCGATAGAGCATAGATAGAAGTTTTCAACTGACGTATCCTATCCACCATATGATAGCTAATGTCTTGGGCTATTACAGCACTTTCAACTTTTGCCACAATGACCGTTTAGATTTTGAGCTAGAAGAGCTCAATGTTTAGCATAGTGCTCCCCGAACTAATCTGCCCGCTCTCGCTGCGGAATCTCCTTGTTTACACAAGATTTTCTAAAATACCTTAAATCACCTTCGATCCTCCAGTAGTTTATTCCGTCCTCGTTAACATCCAAGCATCAAAAAATAATTGCAAAAAATAATTGAGTTGGTCACCTTAGGGTTATTTTCCCACGGTTACTCTTTCAGGCGGACGTGCACCACTCTAATTGTGGTGCGGTACCTGAAATAATGTAATTAACTGGACCACTGTGCTATCTGTGTTGAGTTTCATTCATCGTTGATTTATAGTAACAAGTACCAAACATGGAGCTCCCATCCTCTGAAGTCGGCCCGCAAAAACTTGAAAACTTCTCTCATGAGAGAAACCGAAATGGGTCTGCAAAGATATCCTGTCCTCAAAAGAGAAAGCCTGTGAGTTTCTGCGCTGTCCATATCTGTGTAAATAGAGATGCGAAATATATAGAAAATAAAACATTCATGCCCAAGCAAAGGTTGGGTTTCAGTTAATTTCGACCCCGTAAGACGCATTTAAATTGCTGTACCAATCGTTGCTCCGCTTTCGTTAACCCCAGACTTGACAAAACCCATTCAAATTTGACTGTTAACCGGCTAATTTTCCTTTTGTAAACCTGATTTTCTGTAATTTAGTTGGACAGTTAACCGGTTATTGAAATCCGAAGTGTTCTTGTTCCCTTCTATATGTTTTCCGTGGACGACCATGGTTACAATTTACGTTTGGTTTCTTCTACTGTCACCTAGGCCTCTAATGATGATGAGGAGAGACAACCGACCTCCTATGTAACCACTAGTCATTACAACCAACCGGCTTAAAACAGGCCTACACCAGATGTGATTAATGAGATCTGTAGTATGAACAGAGATCAAATGTGATCACCAGAGATCAAAAGAGAGATCAAATATAATTAAATAGAGTATTAAAGGAGTAAAAAAGATCTTGAACTCTGTCCTAAAATATTGAGTTGGTTTCAACAAGTTGTTTTTATTACGTAATTTTATAATATGTTAAACTGTCTCAGACTGCCCAGTTTTATTAGTCTCTGATAGTTGAGACGTCTTAAATCCGTCTATCTGTAGTGAATTTAGTTTGCTCACTAGTAACAACAGAGATCAAGATGGGATCAATAATTCCCATCAATACATGAATTATTTCTAAATATTTAATGGCACTAAATAATGTGTCACATTAAGAAAGTCATTCTTGTTACTACAGCTGTTACTGTAAATAGAGGGCGTCTGACGAGACTTACCAAGTGCTATGTTTATACACTAAAGCAATGAATTCATCTTGGTATGAATTGCTACCTGATTCTCTGGCGGAATTTTGTTACTAGTAATAGCTAATTGTTCTCTTCTGTTAAGGCAGTCGTAAATTACTTACCCTATCATTGATACTCATTACGTATTAAGATATGATTCTTTTCTTTCTATTTTGTGCAGGATGCAGCACAGAAGCGGACAAGGTCTAGGAAGAAATGCACAGTCTTGTGAGGTCAGTACGGAATATCACAGCTGAATCAGACTCACTGTTATAATCACATGTTTTTGGGGGGAGATTTTCTGTAACAAACACATACAAATAAATAATTGAAAATTCGTATCCCTACTTCCTAACCGGTTACAAATTTAATCCTCAACTGAAACCAAAACGTAACAAAATGAATTTTGTCAGGAGAGATCAAATTTGGCATCTCAAAGTTGGTTAGTAAAAAAAGGGGGGGGGGGGGGGGGGGGGGGGGGGGGGTTTTTTTGGGGAGGGGGGGGGGGGGGGGGGGGGGGGGGGGGGGAATAGTGGCGGTTTTTTTTTCTCATAAAGTAATTTAGACTGAGCTCTGAATATTCTGACAGGACTGAAACGTAAGGACGCGTCATTGGTAAACTGATAAACATCTTCTATAAGCAGTGCTGACAAACATATCACTCAAGACAACTAACTCTGCATCTCACGGATAAGGTCTGAATAGGAAAATGGAAAGAAAAAGAGAAAAACCTCTACGGGATCAAACTTGGTTTAAACCATAAATTGTTAGTTTGTTTTAAATAATCTGACAGCAGATGATTCATGTCAGTATGTGTAGTAAATGATCCCAAATATTGTGTGTAGCAGTGATCTCTGTCAGTATGTGTAGCAGGTGATGCCTGTTATTATGTGTAGCAGGGATATCTGTCAGTATGTGTAGCAGGTGATTCCTGTTATTCTGTGTAGCAGGAATCTCTTTCAGTACGTGGAGCAGGTGATACCTATTATTTTGTGTAGCAGAGATCTCTGTTAGTATGTGTAGCAGGTGATTCCTGTTATTCTGTGTAGCAGGGATCTCTGTCAGTATGTGTAGCAGGTGATACCTATTATTTTGTGTAGCAGAGATCTCTGTCAGTATGTGTAGCAGGTGATGCATGTTATTCTGTGTAGCAGGGATCTCTGTCAGTTTGTGTAGCAGGTGATTCCTGTTATTCTGTGTAGCAGGAATCTCTTTCAGTACGTGGAGCAGGTGATACTTATTATTTTGTGTAGCAGAGATCTCTGTCAGTATGTGTAGCAGTTGATGTCAGCAAGAGATGTTTCTCATTCCATGTAGCAGGGATCTCCTTCAGTATGTGTAGCAGGTGATGTCAGTTATTGTCGATCACCGTCAGTCTGTGTCGCAGGTTGTGGCTTTTAATTTGTGTAGCAGTGATTTCTGTAAGTATGTGTAGCAGGTGATGCCTGTTTTCTGTGTATCAGGGATCTCGGTTAGTCTGTGCAGCAAGAGATGTTTCTCATTCCATGTAGCAGGGATCTCCTTCAGTATGTGTAAGCAGGTGATGCCTGTCATTATGTGTAGCAGGGATCTATGACAGCCTGTGAAGCAGGTGATACATGTTATTATGTGTAGCAGGGATCTCTGTCAGTCTGTGTAGCAGTTGATGCCTGTTATTCTATGTAGCAGGGATCTCCGTCAGTATGTATAGCAGGTGATGCCTGTTATTTTGTTTAGCAGGCAGTATGTGTAGCAGGTGACATATGTTGTTTCATGTCATCCCTGCATTAACTGCAACAGTTCTTCGAGGTGACAACACTTTTAAAACTGTAACATTTTGTTATCTTTCTAGGTTACATATTTGAACTAGAGTTATCGCCACGAGGACCAGCAGATGTCTAACGAGTACTCTTCTACAGAGAGAGGTGGAGAGAGAGGTGGAATGGTGGAGAGCGAGACAGTTGGGTGGAGAGAAAGAAGGTGGGTGGAGAGAGAGCCTTGCGGATGGAGAGAGAGGAGGGGGTGGAGAGAGAGAGAGCAGATAGTCTGACATTCTTCTCAGTAACGTCTCTGGAGATGCCATAACAGACTGTTTTATTTAGTTAATCGTCTTTTCCGTTCTGAATATTGATCATATTTTGCGAGTAGATATTAACTATTAACGTGTCTCGTTTTTTAGCTTCAAATAAAATTCAAATAATCTTGAGAGGACTTAGCCTTTCTAATTCTGCTGAACTCATTATTTTCTATACACACGTGACATATGGAACGGATTCACTGCTGTTTGACAACATATAGAATACGTTATCATGTTCTTTATCATACAGATTAAATTTCATTTGCGTAATTTCATAGTGAATTCAGGTAACGATCAGATTATGATTTTGCAATGATTAACTAAAGCTTAATAATATATCGAATGTATACTTCCTTGTTACTTTAAACGGATCAACTACTGATATTTAATATAGTGAATGTATAACCCCTTGTTACATGACACGGATTAACTGATGATATAGTTTGCTGCATTTACTCAGAATATACTCCTCAGTAAGAGTTCAACTGATGTTACGTTATGGTAATACCATTCTGATGTTACATAATGGTAATACCATTCTGATGTTACGTAATGGTATACCATACTGATGTTAGGTAATGGTAACACCATACTGATGTTAGGTAATGGTAATAACCATACTGATGTTACGTCATGGTTATAACCATACTGATGTTTCGTCATGGTAATACCAGACTGATTTTATGTAATGGTAATACCATACTAATGTTACGTAATGGTAATACCATACTGATGTAACGTAATGGTAATACCATACTGATGTTACGTGAAATTACTACCAGACTGATTTTACGTAATGGTAATACCATTTTGATGTTACGTAATGGTAATACCATATTGATGTTACGTAAGGGTAACACCATTCTGATGTTACGTAATGGTAATAATGTACTGATTTAACGTAATGATAGTACCATGCTGATGTTACGTCATGGTAATACCATACTTATGTTACGTAATGGTATACCATACTGATGTTAGGTAATGGTAACACCATACTGATGTTAGGTAATGGTAATAACCATACTGATGTTGCGTAATGGTAATACCATACTGATGGTACGTAATGGTAATACCATACTGATGTTACGTGAAATTAATACCATACTGATTTTACTTAATGGTAATACCATATTGATGTTACGTAATGGTAACATTAAACACTTATGAAATCAGAGGCAATGTGTGTTATTCTTTTCTCAGTTCTTTAAAGCTTATTGCGATGAATGTATAGCCAAGCGTTAAACCACCCTTTACGCTACCACCAGATAATAGAAATGCCAAGTTTACCTAAGATTCAGGAAATTACAAGTTGACCCAAAATACACCAATTTGTGGTCAAATAAAATGAAATTGACATTATTTTTTATTTTTTTATTATGTATAAGTATTATTCAATTATTCATTCTGATTTCTTTACATATTCAACATCTATCATAGGTTCATATTTTGTGTTGTTTTTGTAAGTTTGTTTCACCATCTCGAGATGCTTTACTTTTCGTCTATGTCGTTCATTTTCGACTTTTTGTGAAAATACCTAATGTGATATAAATAGGAAAATTGTGGGAGGAACCAAAAATTATATGAAAGTGGATAAACATTAATACGGTAGGCATAAGTACAGACAGTTACCTTCAACATTTGGAAGCAGAACAAATCAAGAAACAAAGCAGAGAAAATATGAGACGGCAGAGAGCTTGACCTCCGCCCAAGACCTGGGATCACCCTCCCCGGGAAAATCCAACTAATTAAGAGACCACCTGGTACCTGTACCCTGCGGAATGGTTTAGCTCGCAAGCACTCTGTCCACCTGATTCCTTATCTAAAAGGCTCCTTACCTAATAAAGTCAGGCTTGTCAAGGGGAACTTTGGTTTTTAATATCCTAATCGATGGGTCCCACCTAACTAACTAAAAGTTAGCAAACCCATTTGTGATATGTTTATCTAACATTTTCAGCGTCCAAGACGGATCAGAATAATCAATTTGAAATTCGTGAACCTTGGGGTGGGAGGGGAGGGTGGGGATGGGGATTGAAGTGTCTTCAGATCAATGTGATATCAATTGTATATATCTTTGACAGAGAATAAACCAAATGTGACGATGGTTGTATAATCTACCAATGTAACTTCTCAGTGAAATGTTTGAACCTACTATGTTTACTTTTGTCTTTCGACAATTACAATGAAACTTATATGTATTTTTGTATTGACTACGAAACCATTTAAAAATTTTTTTTTTACTCTTTCCGTTTTTAAATAAAGTGATCTTATTGGAAATATATTTAATGTCTTGAAGACACTATGTTCTCTATCATAGTTCAGCAATTGCATATTAATATATGTGTAATCTGTTATATCGAAGTTGTCTTACAGGAGAAACAAAACTTGAGGACGTTTTGGTGTATATCGAACTTAAAGATTTTTCCAGTTAGAATGACGTCATTTAGTTAGGTTTTCTTTTCTTATTTAGCTTAAATATTTCCTGTAGTACTTTTTTGTAACAAGTAATGAAATGTTATGCATCGTTTACATTCACTTACAGCTACTACTTTTATATATATTTTTTTTTTGGGGGGGGGGGACTTTTGCCTTTGTTCATTGTTTATGGTTAATTCTGTAATATATGGAATTTAAAGCCAACTGTAAACATAATATGTTGTATGGTGTACTGTAACGTGTATATTACGTAATATAATGATCATTGCATAACATTACTATTTTGTGCTTAATCAGTTAATTTAAAGATAATAATCGGCTATCTATATTGTGCCATCTTTTATCTTATAATTACGCGAGCTAGACGTTTATATTCATTTATACTTTAGTTATGTATCTTCCCTTAAGTTCCATTACAGCCGATAAAAGACAATACAGTGACTTGTCTGTGACGTCATTCAATAATAATTCGAACAAGATAATGACAATCTGAGCATTTTGTGTACTGAAGCTTGATCTCAATGATCGTACTTCTATATATGATAGGTCTTGTAGTTTACTCATGGCTGAGACCAATAGTTGTTCAACAATCCAATGGAAACATTTGATCATAGGTTTTAGAATTGCAAGTTATTCAGAATATTTTGCACGTTGTAAGAATATTATGAAAATATCGTTATTTTGTAAATACCACGTCATAGCAGTTTCTCATGTTTGGCTTTAATTGTCAAATCTTTAAGACTCTTGCACGCACATGAACATGTCCTTTCATTTTATCCCTTTATCGTGCACATATTACTGTAACCATTTCTGGGGTAATCTTCCACTAGCAAATTGCTGAAAAACGATAATTTAAAATTAACTCTTAATCTCCTTTCATTAATAATTGTTTTCTTTGTATCTATTATATCCGATATAACACATTGTTTATAAATGATTTCTTAAATTTCGATCATTCTATTGTTTTTTCTTCGTTCCTTTTTCTTTTTTGTTCCTTTTTTTGGGGGGGTTTTCTTATATCGTTTTTACCATTCTTGTGATTAAACAAAGGTTATTAGAGATCTGTTTGTATAATGAAAAAAGGTAATTTGATTTTATAATTTTTTTATTAATTTGTGTATGTGTTATGAATCATATCGTGGTTTGAAATGTACAAACGACATGTAGACCTACTGTGTCAGTACAGCACGACATCACAATAAATATTGTACATATGTTTGTCGAGTTTCAGACTTTCAGGAAGTTGTCGAGTTGTTGATTTGTAATAACCTTGACAACACGTCAAACATATCTGACTTTGTCAAGTTGATAAGTCACGCTGACCTGTAAATTCTTGGAACAAAGAATGACAAATTGTCGTGTTGTTTTGTTTATTGTGACAATACTTCAAACTCGTAATATTTGTTGCGATGTCAACTAATACGATAACATTACATCTTGACAAAAATGGATAAATTGTCGAGTTGCTGCGTTACCCCGTGAAGCTAGGTAACACATGACTTGGAAATATGTCAAAATAATGACATTTGTTGACATGTCAAGTAACAAAACAATTACAAAAATATTGAAAGATCAAGATGCCGTGTTGTTTCTTAATTTTGACAGGACTTCAACACTACGTTAATTTAAGACTTACACAAACATTACACATTGACAATAAATATCAATTTGTTTGAATGTCGTGTTACATACTAAAGCAGCATTTATAAAAAAAAAATGAAATAAAAACTTCAAATCAAAGATTCTGTGATCCGTTTCCTTTCTTCGTCTGCTGTCTATATTCTACTGCAGTGTTGGTGTTAGCACAGGTACTAACTTGAAGATATAATCTAAATATGTTTAATGTCTACCAAAATCGTTTCCCAAGCTTAGTGTTATCATATATGTTTCTGTTGTCAAATTGTAAAGTCTGTACACAAATGTCAATGCATTTGTAGCCAAGAGTCTTCAATCTGGTTACATGGAGCAGGCTCCTGCAATTCTTTCCAAATTCTTATCCTCGTTTTATGAATTTGATATGAAATTATATGAAAATGAATATTTGTTTTATGAATGTTGATCCCTGATTGGAGAATGCCTAACATTTGTATTGTATGGCCTATTTACATACTTTCATCGGTAGTCCGGACTGTTTGGCGTTCCATATAAATTCAAGCAGTGTACCGGTAACACTTGAGATGTTTATGCTCGCCTTCAGTGGCGTAGCTAGGATTTTTTGAGTGGGGGGCCATGGGGAGGCTGTTCTTTCTTGTGGGGGGGGGGCCG
>KN882224.1:69456-80596 GCA_000934455.1 Apostichopus parvimensis
TACGTTAGATACCTCGTGATGAGATTGGTACAAATAAATAAAGTATCCCTTCCACGCTCGTACTCCAGCTCTTTCGTCCTATTTCGTAATTATTGACGTCCTTCTTTCTCTGCATGTAGACCCCTATGTGCTCTTATTATAGAAGTTATTGTCTTGTGAAGCAATGCATATTCTCAATCAAGGGCGGCGGAACCGGGGGGGGGGGGCACAGGGGGCACAAGCCCTCCACTTTTCCTCAGGTTTAAAATGTGCCCTTTTTCTACATAAAAATTGTACCCTTGATCACCTTATAAGGTCAGCGATATTTCAGTAAGAGATCTTATCGTAATTTAGATCAGGGGCGTAGCCAGTATGTAGCACTGTATGCCCGTGCCTATCGTTGATTAACAGACTTTATATGTATAGAGCTGCAGCACTTCGTTGCCTGTTGTTGTCACGATCCAAAACAGCTTTTTGATAAACATTTACTAGCTACAGTTGTATCAAAGACAATTACTGGCTATAGTTGTAACAAAGACATTTCTGGCCTATCTGTGTATCTACAAGTATCAGAAGTTGAAAAGTAAGACTACTCTGTACATGTACCTTGCTAAGTTTAAGTACATTATGTAGTAATGAATTACGTACTATTTTAACTCGTTTGTTTTTTGGGGTTTAAAAGTGATATTGAATGAGGTGTCTCAAGTTAGCAAGAGGCCAGGGAACCAGAATGAACACTAGGGAAGTGCCGTTTCCGGCCATCTGGGGGGTTCGTAAAACAAAACAAAAATCGAGAGGGCGCTCCACGCCAACTGATGGTGGCGCTCCGCTCAGATAGTCGTGCCTACAACTTTGCAAATCCTGGCTACGCCCCTGATTATTAATGAATTTCTGTGGGTCAAACTCAAAGCTATTTCGAATGGAAACATTTTTTAAGCTCTTAACAAGAAATAAACTCTTATTCGGAGATTCCTACCTTAGCATGCAATTAGCATGATTTTGTCTCGAAAGAAAACTTGTTCCTTGTTTCGCAATTTGCACATTGGATATTGCAGTGCTAGTATGCATTTTATTCCTTGAGGGGGGGGGGGGGGCGTTGGAGTGATGTGTATACGCAAATAAGATAATACAATAAGAGTTATAAAGGTTACTAAATATCAAGCTGCATCAGTCCAGTCGAATTTCTGCAAAGTGCCCTTTGACGTTGGTGCCCCCCCCCCCCCAGATTAGAAGTGCTTCCGCCGCCCTTGTTATCAATTCTATATATAAGATAATATTCAGACAGATAAAAACATATAAAGCGAAAAGAATTTATCGTGCTTCCAAGAGTGTTTCTCTTCCACACCGTCTTAGTCAAAAAATGTTTTATTGTTGAAAATATCGATGGATTTTATTCGTCTCTAGAATCTTAACGTCTGACGTCACTGCACGCAGCAATACAACAATCATTAAATGTGACTCGGTTCTATTAGTTTGAGTTGTAATAGGATTTGAGGAATCTATATTGATTATATTTCACTATTGATTTATATTAATGTATATATACGTGACTGATATGAATATGTGGGTCCGAGCAGGCTTATATATTGAAAGGACATATCTGGGTTTAACTTGAAATTAACAAGTGTATTTTAGGTGGTTTCATCAACTTGTTGTACTTTAACATACTAGGAAATTAAAGTTAAAAGTTTAACCAAAAGATTCAATTTAAGATTTTTATTTCATTTTCAAGAAACATCGTTTTGTACCACCTAGTGTAGGTACAATACTATGAATAAGCAGCAGCATTATGATACAAAAAAAGTCAAAGGTGAATCTGAACTGATAGTGGTTTTAAAATATTTGTAGTATTTCTTTTGTATTTTGAATAACGGCTAAATAAAAAAATAGTATCTCGAAGGAGCCTGGGCCCGAGTAGGAGGAGAGGGGGTTGTTCAAAGTACCAGGTAATGTGGTTGATTTTGTAAAAATTACCACCCGGCAAATTAACTATTGTATCTTATTAATTACATTCAAGTGCTGACGATAATATAATGCAACATCCAGGCTTTGTATCCTCACATGGTTCCTATTGTTATTAGTACTCTTTCCATCATAACCATTCAATATGTCTGTATGTTACAGTATAAGAAACACTCTGTAGTTGAGTCCAATTATTCCTTATCCCGAGCCGAGTCCGAGACTACTTGGTCTGAGTATATGGTACTCTCGAGTCCGAACAGAGTTCTATAGAGTATACGAGCAACCCAAATCAAGTCCAGCTAATACATAGGGACACAGCAATACTAGTCTAACAGACACACAGAGCGTATCGGTTACATAAACCTACTGTACATATTCCTTAATTTACAGACCGTCGCTTCCTGGCCTAAATGTTCCTTGCCTAACGTTGAACGAGTCAATTTTTGGAAAACTGATTATGTGCGCATGTGAAAACTTTCAATTAAACATACACACACCCAGGGTAAATTTCGAAAGAAACAATCTGTGCAGGGTTTATTATATTTCATGATATTTTTTAATGTTAACAGATTTATACTAGTCTTTTTAATTTTCAGTGTTTAATGGCGTCGCTCAGTGTATGATGACGTCACAGTCGTCACTCAGTGTTTGATGACGGGCTTAAAACTAACTATGTCTTCCCTATAAAGCTGATGTTTATATTCATGTTTTTAAGTCCGTGCATCTTACATTGACGAGTCTGTCTCCTTTATTGACTTTAGTGTGTTCAATACAGATGTGCTTTTACCTGCCAGGAATAGTTTACTGTGATATTTGTGAAGATATATCATTCTATCTTATATATTTTTTGCTTCGCCGTATTATATTTTCCTGAAAATCATTTTCAAAATCTCATGAAATATAATATTTATCTTCCTTTCAGGCCTGTGACGATGAGGGCAATCTACCAAGAGAAGAGGTAAGAGAGACATATATTCATGATCCTGTTAATTAGTAACGGTAATTTTAATAACAGACAAAGAGGTATTAATTAATGTGAAACAAAGAAATAAGACAAAAGAGTATTAAACATTCTTTCTCATCAGAGGGGAAGATTTATAATTGTCGTGTATCGAACAGTGAATTCAGATAGGCCAGTTACAAGTTTATATCTCGTAATGATGATAGCACTGTTCTCAATGTCAAGTTTAAATGAGGTCTAAATAATTTTCCTTCTGCACACACTGTCAAAGAAATGCTCAACAAAGAAGCGAATAGACCTTAAATACTACAACGTTAGTCCGCTGTTATGGTGTGTTAAAAGTCTCACACCAAATTGGGATTTAATATTTGAAAACTTCAGCTGTCCCGGCAAGGTTGACTTTTAAAGGAAAGGGAAGGTGTAACCATTTTCCCTATACACAAAAAAGGCTAACTCTAGAAGTCTATACTCAGTTCTCCGATAAATCTCTACTTTCGCATTCTTGGATAATATAAACTCATTAAGAATCATTCTTTGGGGAAGGGGAGGGATTGGGATTGGTTAATGAGGAGCTAAGCTTCCCAAAGAAATTCGGTAAACGATACAATAAAGAACACATTAATTAATGAAATTGAAGAGATAAACTGGTCCTCTCTGTTGGTAACGTGAGTATCAGTGAGTCTAGGAGCAAGATGGTTAACTGGGTTGTGTGGGTATCCGTTGGGTTATAGCATCATTTTTATTTATTGTGATACAAGAGGGTCCATTGTGACATAAAATGACTAATTTGGAGTAGAAACCATTTACTGTGGAATGTGAGAATACCAAGCTGTTGTTATACCAAATATAAGGAATATAAAAAGTAAAATGTTTTAGTATTTAAGGGATCTCGTGCACCAGGTAAGTTACAATGAGGGTCCTTTCAGACAAAACTGAAATGATAGCAACGGCGTAGGTATTTCATAAAGATGAACCTACGTGGATGTGAGGTGACTCCTCAACATTTACAACAAAATGTCAAAAGTATAAACACAATAATTGGGCAGTATGCTTAATCAATTCTGACGTGTCAGTCCAGAGCGGCGAGAAATACATGTAATTTAGAGAAGATTATTGTCTAAAAATGGATTGATTTCTAGCACAACATGATACTGTAGTATTTAACCGTGTAATCGGTCAAATTTTAAATATTTAACCAGCAAATATAATACTAGTCAAATTAAAATATAAGGCATCATTCTATTTATTTTCAAATACATAATACTTCAGTTTGAACTATTTAACTAAACATTAATCGTAAACATGTTGCCTACACACATTTACAAACAGATGGCGCATGTAACACCAAATCAGAAGGTTATTTTGTCTTTCTGTTTATATAAATTTGTGTCATTATCTATAATGACACCTGACTAGTCCAGCTAATAAACAATATTCTAATGGACGTTTAGTATCGAATTATGTCTTCTTTTTCTAGAATTATCACAAGAGCTGTTTTCAAGGCATGTTATATCTAAATTAGTGAGGCCCTTTTAATGTTTAGTTAGCTTACACGTACAGCTAGTATTGTTTGGACGTAGTGGTAATAACGAATACTGGGTTTGTATAGTCACCATGCAGAAGACGGATGAGTTGACGTGATGAAGTATTTATGTTGAAAGGCAGAAAAATAGCGGGTTGTATTGTTTCACTGTTTGAAGGCCGAGGGAGGGCAGATTCGTCCTAGTGAATAATTATAATCTAAAATATGTTATCCAAAGTTGGATGCAGATGTATATTACCCCACCCCCACACCTCATGGACGTCACTAAAACATAACAAATATTTCCATGTACAGCGGCCATTTTCACACCTCAACATCCAGATTGCCTTTCGTTTGAATTAAGAATCGCTTAAATGATACTGTACAGAGAAACTAACAATATAGTTAGAACTAAAACGTAGGTAATTCGTGTTTCATGAGAAATTAATTTCAGGTCTTTCATAAAAGAGACATCATAATATAAATACACACTTATTCAATCGTTTTTTGTATAATAGTATTGCTGCCACTCCTATGGGGAACGTTGGATTCATGTCCATTTTAAAGTCAAATAATAGAGCTTAAATGAGCAATTAAAACAAATCTGTCAAATAAGTTGCAACACGTGACATCAAACCTGCTTCAAGTTCTTAATGTGTGACCCACAGTCTCAATTATTTGATATCTCTCTGTTAGTAAAACTATGTTAGACATCTCATTATTCCATTTCTTTTCCCTATTTTCGGTGCCACGTTTATGGAATCTCCGACATTTCCCCCATGTAGATACAACATGCACATTAGCATAAGTTTGAAGTTGAGTTTGTGGTAGGCGCTGCCACTAGCCTGCTAGCTGACTTTACTTTTCTGTTGATAAATCTAATAGCATATTTGGAAAAAAATTATCAAGGTCTTATAAGAATGGATTATGGGTTTAATTTCTTCTTTTTCCAGGGTTTTGAGTTTGATCCTCTTTGGCCCCAAAAAATATTAAGGGCAGAAAACATAAATAGTAGTAATCTTTACTCTTGACTAAAATGTAATACCATGGTCTTTCATTCAAAATCCCCAGTTGTTCTCTCAAAAACAAAATCGAGCTCGAATAAAAAATCAAACTCAAGCCTAACTGTTTTTATAGGCCAGAACCTGCAAACTAACAAGTTTCCAGACATTGGTACTATGTAACCACACATGCCCATATGCTGCGGAAGAGGATGTGAGTGAATTACGATCGCGAAGAATTTTTACAAAACAGTGATAGGAATTACTTTCGCATTAGGGTCCCGGGAGTACATAAACCAATAGCCATTGCAGGAGTTTTACGACTTCGCAGGCAATATTTCCCCGGGTCCAACAATGCCTATGACCAGGTCTTTAAGCGTGCTCTTACACCATGTGAACACACAGTGCAGCACTTTCAGCACCACTGAACATTGGTATGAGTCTTAGCCCCTCCCCTTACACCCCCACCCCACCACCCCCCATCCTTAAACTTGGGCAATGAGCCGAGTTATCTAGACTGGTTTTTATATCACCATCGACCTCAAATCTGAATGACTTATCCGTGATAAAATTATAGTTTTGAAGAACAAGGTAACGCTAGCAAATACAAAGAAAGAAACAAGAAGACGTTTCATTTAACACCATAATATGTATTAATAATTGAAGTCTTAATTATTAATATTCCTCCACTGAAAGTAAAAGCTGCTAATCATAACACAAGTTACACCGTTACAAAATATGAGAGCAGACCCTGGTCCAGTATGGTAATTTTACATTAATACAAAACATTTGATCCAATGGGTTTCAAACAGCTGAACATTTATCAACCACATGAATAGATCAAACTCAGTTTACCTTCAAAAAAACTAAAAGGAAGGGTAAGTGACATGAATATAAGTTATGTAACGATTGTATCAAAGTTAGAAGGAATTGTCGGACTTCATAGAGAGTAGAATGTTAGGCACTGTCGCTCATATGAAAATGGCGACTCCAGTTGACGAGACCAGTGTTACACCCGATATTAATAGAGAACACAGTAACTACTGTAAATCATTTGTACCACACTAAAACTAAATCGTGCTATAAATCGGTAGCGTGTTCTATTATGATTACAGTAAGAACTCAGGATATGTATAATCCCAACAAATCTAGTTTATTTGTTGGGATAACATATATCCTCAGTTCTTACTGAAATCGTAATAGCAAATGCTACCAATTTATCAGATTTATCAGCACGATCCAGTTTTCACTCTGGAAATAAACTTTTAGTTTAACAGTAGTTACTGTATTCTCTGTGTGAATCGGTTTGGTGTTAAAACATGACGGGTCATTTCACAATGTACTAATGTGATAGAGCATTGGGTTATATTGGTTCAGTCATAGTGATATGAAGGGAAATTTCTGGAATAGGTCATTTATTGTTACCAGCAGGGAAGAGGATGGGGTGTGGAGATGAGTGAACTGATTCTTGCACAGTAATCCTGTTTTACACATGAATCACTTTTATATATTGGGAGAGGATTACATCTTTGTGCTATGAGTCAATATTTGTTGACATTTACTATTCATATTTGTTACTTATATACTTATTGTCACTATTTCAATCAAACAGTCGAACTTTATAAAATCCATCCTTCACTAATTAGTCTTTTCAAGCATGGAATCAAAGCGACCACAGCATTAGTGATCTTGCTTTCATGGATTTAGCCTTCATGTGTATATCATGTTAAGTACTAAAATATTCACAGGAAGTTCTCGTTAGAAATCCCTAAAATGATAACTGAAAATACAAATAAAAAGGGACAAAAATTGTCAATACATTTGAAAACATGCAAAATTAATTTAACAAGAAGTAAAATTTAGTTTGTTGTATTATGATTCGATTATCTTTGAAATAACACTTCTTATATGGCTGCATACAATTAATATTTACAACATTTAAATACACTGTAATGTGTTATCTTATACATATTTATTGCTTATACTTCTCCCTCTTGTTTAGGGGTTCGATGAGGAGAGTTACCAGTTGAGCTTGGCGATCTTCAACCAGGCAAGGCGCAAGTAACTGTAAGTCAATACAGCTGAATACTCTCTACCTTAGTATTTAACATTGTATTTGTTAACAGTGATTGTCTGCTACTTTAAATTGTAAAATCTTAATATATTAAAACGAATCTCCATCAATAACAAGAATTTGTATTTCTATATATGTAACTTTCTAATCTTATTTGGTCATAATATTATCTGCTTCAACTGCAATTGGTTTTATTATATGTTTTTAATAACCAAGCCGTTCCCTGATTAAATGTATAGAAATGAGTGATAAGTTCCTTTCATTAACATTAACATCGTTGGCTTATTTCCCGTGTCGCGGTGTTTTGTTTAGCTGGTGGGTTAAATTACTTGTTGGCTCATGGTCTTGCTGGCGCATTTTTCCGGGGGGGGGGGAGGGGGTTGCTTAGGTGTCACTTCCCCATTATTCTACTAATCATTTATTATGATAACAATATTAACTAATATATATCATATTATTTTTATATAACAGCTCAATGCAAGATGTATATTCATCTGGCGATGCAAATCATCAGCAGGACTGTGACGTCATTCACTCAATCCTCAAAACGATGGCAGTAATTTCAGTGAGGAAGGATCTAATAAAGATTTAGGTTGTAAACTGTTAATATCTCCCAAATACTTAAAACGGCTCCAGAAAGAGCTCCAGTATAATACACATGCAACTAGTCTAGTGTGATTGTGACGTCATCAAATGCTTATATTCTCAAGACAATGGAACGGTGACATGATGAAGACTGTAAATTTTACATTCATTGTGAATGGATCTTGTAGAGGGATTAAGTTGTTCAATAATATTAATAAATACTTATCCAATAAATAAGTGAAATTTGGAAGATAACTGTTCAATTTACATTTTGTTTTAAAGGATTACTTTAGGTGGAATTTCAGTCGTCAAATGTTATTGTCCGAAAAAGAGTGTTATTAATGTTTCTTCAACTTTTCTGGTTTGGTAAGATAAATGTCTGGAATACTCCTTTAATGTTAAAGTGATGATGACGTCAGCCCCTGAGTACAGGCCTAAATATTCATGTTAATAATGTGATTTATACATTTGAATAACTCAACAAAATCAAGTTTTGTAACTTCGTTCTTAAACCAGAGCATATTTAGATGATTTTCAACTACAATTGTCGGTGTAGAATTTGAACTTTAATGTTAACATGTTATTTGAGGACATAAAAGTCTCTCATCCCATTGTGTTTTTTGTTGTATTTGATGAACTGACATAACTGTCTCCGTATTATATTATATAGTCCAGTTACCTTTTCTGATGAACTCAGCTGTTTAAAGTAACATGTACTCAAAATTAAACAAAAGGTTATAGTAAAAGCAGCCTAGACTGAATACCAGTGCTCTACAACATAACAACATTAATGTTGTGCTTAAAGTTATCCTTTAATATGCTACATATTCAACTACTCAGTTTTGTGCGCTAAAGTGTACAAATGTAATTTGTTAGGCTTTGTTAGTCACATTGCTCTCCTTCGGGGACTAGAGGGGTAGGTGGTGGGGACATCAATGGTATCCTGTGACCATTTCTGAATCTGATGTATATGCTGCTAGAGATTGTTATGAGTACACTGTCCACTATATATCTCCTATTGAGAGACAGCAACCTCATCTTCGCCACCAACTGAAATAGTATGGTGACGTCACTGATTACTAAGTTGAAGAAACAATTTACAAATGTACTATTTTTCTCTATTAAATTCAGCTTTATGAAGTTTAAAACAAAACGATGACAGGGAAGCACATTTTAGAAAGAATGAGTTATTATGAAATACTCGTCCACTATTAATTAAGATATATTACCCACCTATTAGGCGGGTTTACCCCAGGTAGTATACATAATTTAAATTTATTGCAAGCGTTTTCTTTCTTTTTTTGCGAAGAACGGGATGGGGTGTCTAGTACATATTCTCCATCCTATCAAGAGATTAAGTTAACTTTGTGAACTATTAATAACTCCAAATACTACAAAGAACTCCAAACAAAGATTCGATATCTTACATGACCATACACGCTACTTAGTATTTTATTGTAAAGTGTACAACAAGTCATTTCTTACGTTTTATTACCCACATTACTGTCCACATATACTTTCATTTCTAAATCTAAATTCATTTGCTCTTAAAGCCAAATTCACATTGCTACTCGCCAAATAAACTACTAATGACGTCATCCATCAACCACTACGTCATCAGTATAGGAGACTATATTTTCTTGGATGTCAACTATTGAGAGAGGGAAAAAAGCACAATCCCAATCTTACTCTTTGCGTGTATGTGCATGGAGGGGCGGGGTTGGTGGGGAGGAGGGGGGGGGGTAGTTGGGACGGTTTGATGACGTTCCCACCACATTGGTGATCAAGTAGATGTTATAGTAGTCATTTGCACCACCACCAGAACGCTAATCTGTAGAATGGGAATTATATTGTAATGTACGGTATTTTCAACCCAATATGTTACAGTCTTCGTTACATGCGTAAATAAAGAGCAACTTTTGTTTTACGCACTCCTCGTGTGCAGGGTATGACATCCTTTATTAGTCCAACTGTATGTAATGTTATGATTCATCCCAATTCCAAACCCATATCTCCACCTTCCAACCCCCTCCCACGGCCTTCCCCGACAAACACCTTACTACTCAGATAATTAATTACACGCCTAATTCTGTTAATATTTCTATACTATTCTAAGCACACTTGTTTAGAATGCTTTGGTTTAAATATGTACATAGTGTATCCACATTATACTCGGTAACTAGGAGTGCATGGTTCAACTTAATCTTCGTTCTTCCTTTTACTACATGTTGATTTAAACTGTGACGTATCGGTTACGTAATGTCTTAACCCTAACAAGAGTAGAGTCACATTTATTGTGTCAACGTTAGGACTAAATGACATTCATTGGTTAACTACAATACCTTTGTGTTATTAAAAGCAAACTACAAGAACTTAGAGGTGATATTAATTAATATCTGTGATATGTTTGTTCTAAGTCAACATTTCTTCATTTCTTTATGTTCCTATGTATAATTGTTCTTAACATGAAGACAATAAAATGACGTCATGTTACGTCCTATTATATGATTTCAAATAACAAATGTATAGTCTGTGTATATTAAGTAACTGAGACTTCAATAACTTCATCGATCAATACTTTTCATTTTATTCTTTACTATTATTTTAAGCTTCGCTTTATAATTGTTTTTATTGATTTATGATCTGTGCATTTCATATTCATTTTAATAATTGAGTTTATTATGATCATTTTTACGGCATATCCTATTCGATGTATTAACTGGTCCCATCAGCGCACGAAGAATATAACATCAACGCTCGAAATAGTTCATCGACAAACAAACATATACAAGTTTCTATTTAGTGTTAACACTAACATTTCATTAGTAACAGTCAGGTTAAGGGCGCTTTGATCATGCGCAATTCGTTCAATCCCTCCAGGTATGGTGACATGACGTCAATATAAGATTTATAACATAACTACAGAAATTAATGAGATAGACATGTTGCCATTATTGTTAGCGCTTTTCGTTATGTTTTGACTCAAACCTGACTGTAACGTCGATAATCTTAAAAATGAAAGTCAAGAGGAAAATTTACATTTGACTTATAATTAT